>CAJPEV010004434.1:2007-15461 GCA_905338385.1 Darwinula stevensoni | reverse complement strand
AAAAAAAACAAATAAAAATAAAATGGCCAGAGCATTGCTCCCGTCCCCGTCGGTCTGGCCGGACTTACACAAAGAAGCACTAACAAAAAAGCACATAAAAGAACAACAGCTATATTACTCCTAAAAAATATCCCGGGCAACGCCGGGTAACCCAGCTTGTTTAAAATAATACTTATGAGCCAAGAGGCAATCCTCTTGACGTATTTTTCAGCCTTCAAGGAAAACCCAGTCTGTCGTCGTTATCTAGGAAATGCCACCGCGAGGAGGTGAGCCCTACTTACTTTCCAAAAACTGACGCAGATTCTTGATTGAGTCCCAGCACTCACTGGGGATGCCTGCAAAAGCGGAGATTTAGGCGCCATCTCACATGTGGCGGGGAAACCTTGTTTGTTTGAGGGACTGCAAGATGGCTAGCATGCTGTGCATTTATTTCACTATACAGATTTCGACCTGTAACTCTGGACCTTGTGAATCGATTTTGTAGAGCCCATGTACGTTCATGTTATTATCGGTTAAGATTTGCCTGATGGCACCCAATATGTCAGAGAATGTGATGAAGCATTCATATTCTCCATTGCAAATTAAGTTCCGCTCAAAAATAAGGAAAACGGCTCATCGAATAAAGCTTTGTCCCATGAGAAGGATAAGTCATAGGATTAGAAATGCGTGGGCAAAATTTCAGCTCCCAATAGCCTTCAGTTTTGGCTGCTACAGCGCTAACAGACAAGTGACACAACGAATTGAATTTTCGAATGGTAGTCGATTCGTTTTTTGCTTGCACCATATGTTGAACTTTCGTTCGGCAAATCAACGGCAATAACATTCTCGCTCTTGCTTGAACGACCAAAAGACAGATGGGGGCTTGTAGAGCTAGATACGTACCCTTCCTGTTGTCGGCGACCGAATTTGAGGTGGAAAACGAAATCGACTTGGTGGGTTTTTGACACTTTTCGTGTGGACTCCAGATCCCATCACCACAGATGCCGGATATCAAGCTGGAGTTTCTTTGGGTTCGTGAGCGAACCTGTTTTCATAACGGGACGTCACGTCCCGATATGAAACAGGGCCAGGTGACGTAACGGAAGCACTTGCGGCACACGAAGGATAGACGGTCGTCTGCAAACTGAAGGACAGAGAATTCCTATGTAATTATCTTCTATTTCTTGGGTGGGGATTCCTTTTTGTCAGCCTTGCCTCGTGGACCTCATGGGTATGCTGGAGACATCCGTTGACGATCGATGGGGAGTCCTGTTTCACGTGCAACCGTCTCTATTCTATTGTCTGTACCGTAGAGGGCGCGTCATTTTTGCTAGCGGCTCTGCTGAGACCTCCAGCATCCGATGACATCATTTTAAGGCTCACCTCCTCGGCGTTCTATGTTCGCTATGTTCCGCTGGCAGCTGCTTGCCCGTCGGTGACGTCATTCAACGACGTGGTCGTGCCTAGCCAGAGCTTCTTCTCCGTCAGCAGCTGCATGCGGCTGGAGAAAATGACGCGCCCATAGTGCGGATTAAGTCTTCCTTTAGTGGAAACTCGCAAGCAGTCCTACATAAAGATCGTCAGACAGTCCGTTACCACGGAATCTCGGAGAATTTCTCAGACTTCCTTACTTTACCTTACTTTCTTAAGAAAAACGTTCGGATATTCTTTTCAGATTCTTTTCGATCACAAATGTCCCAGAATCGCTACATTTTAACGTAGTATCATATGTATTTTTTATCCTCGCTATATCGAGTGAAAGCCAAATTTGAATCATGCTTCCTCCACGATTAGCAAGAGTCTGTTTGGACTGCTTAACCTGTTTAAACAAATGAACTGAGAAATTCGAGTGTCTTCCTATATGTTCTCTATGAAAATGGATCAAGTATTGCACTAAAGGTACTGGGGTGTTAAATTAGTGAATCACTCCCTGATCCCACTGAAATAGCGGCTGCATGGTCGCCATCTCGCTTATTCTGTGGGAAGCTTTTTGTTCAAATAACTAAAATACGAGGGCCACTCAATAAGTTATCTACCTGAATATGANTGAAGAGCTGAAAGTTGCCGTTTCTGATTTGATGGACAAGAAGTTGACTTCTATTCCCAGGGAATAAAATCCTTGGAATCAAAGTTGAATAAGTGCGTTGAGTTAAAAGGTGACTACATTGAAAAATAAGGTGTTATTTTCCCCCTCGGATGTTTCTTTCTTATTCAGGTAGATAACTTATTGAGTGACCCTCGTATATGTCGAATCCTGAGTCATGACAAATGGTGGCCAAGCTTGTTATTACAGCTGTGCACGACAATAGGAAGAGTAGAATCCCATCTCCACAAGTACTATAACTTCTCTATTCTGAATAAAAAAGAACTTCTCTAACCTTTTACTCCTCCTCCTGAGGTTCTGGTGCAGGAGGAGGAAGCAGCGATTCATCTTGGTGCTCGAGTGCTGGTGAGGATGAGTACTTGGCTATTCATATACTCGTCCAAGTACCCTTGAGTTGCAAAGTATGGAAAGGAATGGGAGAAATACAGTGCATCGATTCCCTTTAAAAGTACGGATTGAATCGTAAAATACGCATGAATGTCAAGGGAAAATTAAAATCAATTTTACGTAAAAACATGCTGTTGGGAATGTAAACGGGAATCTCAATTTTACATAAAATTTGCGTTAATTTGACATCACCGTTTGCGTATTACAGAGGTGACATTTCTGCAAACATGTTGACATTACCTTGATGATGGTTTGCGTAAAAGATATAAAATAGACAAAAAAACTGCATTCATGTTACGTAAAATTAACATAAACATGCTGCTTGGGTTGGCAAGCCCACTGCGACGTTGGTCCACTTTTCCCACTCGCAGCCAACTTGGGCCCAATCTATTGTGCTGCCGGGGTTCGGCCCTATTACAGCAGCCAACATTTGCCCCTCTACTGGCCAGCCATCTATCTCAGTGATTCGAACCTGGAGGGTTCCCCCATATTATGCGAGATGGCGCAAAAATACCGAAATCTCAATGCAACCGGGAGTGTCCTGCAATGTCAGGCCTCGATGCTTTTCATGCGGTACCTGATCTTTCCCTACAGGCTACGTAAACAAAGACGTTCAAATTCCTCAATACATTTGCTTAAAGAAGTTAAACAATCCAAGGAGACTCCCGCAATTTCGGAAGAAGCTAAGATAAAATAGGGAATCTGACTAATGGGATGATTATAATTCATTGAGGAAAATGCGTCGAGTTCCCCGTTCGGGGGGGAAGGGGGGGGGGGGGGGGGGGGTAGATCATTTAAAAACCCAAAGGATCTCTTCTGACAAGTACGTTCGAAGCGAGAAAAGAACTAGACGAGTGATGGATGAAATCACAATGGGATTATATTCCCGTGTTAAAAATGTGAATGTCTCAATAGGAGACAATCGAGGGGGGAAGCCTACAAAGACCCAACTTTTGGCCCAAATCGCGTTTTCGAAAATGCAACATATTCCCTGAAATATACCGAGAATGGTTCAGCTTTTATACCCCCTTCGGTGTTTCAGCTGCAGCTCGTAATTACCCATCGCAGGTTACATATGCAACATTGAAAGGCTAAATAATGAAAGCCATATTAATTGGCAGAATCCGATCTGGACAAATATGCAAACTTTTCGGCATGCATCTACCTATGACGACGAGACCTTCTAAACGTAAAGCGTAACGTCGATGTCAGACCCCAATTTCATCAACCGGTCTTGGGGATGAGCAATTAATAATGAGCAATTAAGAGATTAAAACTCAATTTCATCATGAGGCTTGGATGCTCCAAGGCCCAACTTTAATTGCTTACGTAAGAGCTACTGCTTGTGAAGACGAGCTTCTTCTGGTCAAGGAATCTGTCTGGAATATGCAAATAATAAATGAGGAACCGTCGGTGTTCATTCAGTCCTATGATGAGACCAGGCGAAAATATATAACAAGGTACTAAAGTTCGCGATTCCTCAAAACTTGGAAGTCTAAATGGCATCAGGATAATTGTCGCTTCGTTTTTAATGTCAGCAGTGTCAGCATTATTTCGATATCGATAGCAAATGTTGCGATGACATTCGAAGTGTCTCAACAACTTTCCAAGTGCTCAAAAGCAAAAAACGTTGAAGCAATGTTTTATCGACGCACAACACGGAAGAACTTTGGCAACGTTCCACCCACATACTTGGGGGCGTTGGTGGAACGGTTGGGTGATACGGTTCCTCATTTATTTCTTTCTATCTAGTGACCAAATTTACTGATGATGTTGAAAGGGAGAGAGGGAGCAGGTAACTTGCCGTATCTTCATGCCCAGAAGCATAACAATTACAGAATAAAATCGTTTTTGGACGAGTTCGTCCGAAACCGATTCGTTCCTTTAAGTCGGCGATCTTGAGGGCATTGCAAAGCCAAAAACCTTCCGTACCAACTAAAGTATCCCGTGGGACCACGCCCCCAAATAAAAGCAAAGAATGAAGAGAATCTCCCCCGAAGACGGAAAACCGTGTCATTTCCTCCCCTAAGAAGCCTTTTTTTTTCCTCCTGAACTCGCTTTTTCCTCAAGCAGGTACAAAAGCCATCGAAAGCGCTCACCTGCATGCCATTGAAACCTTAATTGACGATCGGTGAATCGATTTCTTGGAACGGAATCGTGTAGAACGAGAGGAACTCTCAACGACGAACTCGACGATATTTTTAGAAGCGAAAAGGGAAAAGTTGGAAGGAATGAGAGAAAAACTCTCCGAACGACGGAAAAAGCGAAGGAGGAGGAGGAGCCGCTGATCGCACCGGATTCCTTTTTTCTTTTTTTTTTCTTCCCTTAAGCGCCTTTTACTTTTAAGTCTTCGTTGATTGTTAGACTCTGAAAGCCTGCAAAAAAAAAAAAGCGAGGAAAAAGTGAGCGACCCTCGGCAATATCTTCAAGTGCAATTTCATCCAACTCGCTCCAGCCCTTCATCGACATGGGCTAACTGACATGTACGCTAAGCATTCCAATTTACGATTATATGTTTTTACTTGTGTAAAAACATATAAAAGCCCATCCACACAAGGAGTGAAATTAGCATTTGCTGCACGCCTTTCTGCTCTTTTATCGACTGAATCCAGAACGTCTCTCTTCCTCTTACGCTCAGTAGATCGCGCCGCGGAATCGTTTAAACGTCTCCGCCTATTTCGTGGCATTTTGAGAGCACCACCAACATTCAAAATAGCAGTATAGAAAATCAACTGAACGAAGCATTGTGGTAAACCGACGCCGGGACTGGTAACACGACAAAAGTATGACACGTGAAGATTGCCAGCAGTTGCTACGGTAACAACGTCCGTTGCCGACAATGCCTCGTACGCAAAGAGGTCAGAGGTTATAATTATGCAGATCGACATGGACAATTTCACGGTCATGTTCGCTTCTTGGAACGATTCATATCAGAACAAAATATTCATTGTTAATTTTCTATTAATGATCTGCTCACGGCAGGAAAGGCACGAGCGACCATCAGCTCCACCGGAACCCGACCTCAAAGCGCATGCGCACCGCTCAGCTTTGATTGGGATGTCACGTCACCAGCCGGAGGTCTTAGTTCCCTTCCAGTCGTTCAAGGTCAAGGTTTCATCGTTAACGGAAGTAGGGGCAGTACGTGGCAGCGGAGACGGTTTCTGACTCGACTCGTGCAGTACCATACTCAGTACCCGCGTCGTACTTCCATCCCATTCCCCAACCTCCCATCGACATCCCCCTCCTGTACCCAACGGTCCCCGAAAGGAACCACTGGTCTGAGCTCGGTCAGCTCATTTCCATTTAAACAATGCGGAATCTTTCGCGAGCAATCCACTCGCTCTCCAAGGACAAGTTACAAAAGCGATTCGTCCGACATCGTCGTTCTGTCTTGGAATCCTTGTTTGCTCTGATAAGTGCTAGATGTCAGGTGACCTCGTCCAGCGATGGATCGAGCCCGTGGACCTTTTTATTTTAACTGTCGATGCGCATCTAATGGCAGCCATGACGTCAGTGGATGCGACAGACCACATCGATCTCACATTTCATCATTTAGTTTTTCGGGAAAATAAGGAAAATAGGACGTCGAAGAAAGATTAGTCCCATGAGAAGGATAATATTCGGATGCTTGGGAACAACTTTGTATTGTTGAACCCTCAGTCCAGTTTGCAATAATAATTTTAAAAAGTGCCTGGATGCTTCTTAAGGGTAGGATTTGGAACGCTCTGAAGGATTACCGGCCCTCAGGAACTGCCTCGGCCCAAACTTCTTCACTATATCCTACCGGTGGGAAAGCCCATGTCAAGTAAGTCGAATCAAAGTATTTTACGCAAGCCTTTCCGTTCTCTCTCTCTCTCTCTCTCTCTTTCTCAGTTGGTTTTCGTTGTCCCTGCATGCCAATCAGCTCTTCCGTCCGCTGACTGTCGCTCCAGAACGTCTCTCTTTTCTCGCGCGTTCAGTGGGTCTCGCCGTAGAAGAGTTTCAACTTCTCCACCTTTTGCTTGGCTTGGGGACTTGCGTGAAGTACTGTCGCAAACCGAGGACGGGATCGGTAACGCGGCAAAATTATGACACATGAAGAGTATTGCCAGTTGCCACAGCAACGACGTCTGTCTCCGACAATTGATGGTTGTGAGCACTTCGCCCGGGAAGGCATTCATACAATGCTATTCTTATCGCAGAAATTAGGCTCTTTCGCC
Organism: Darwinula stevensoni; assembly: GCA_905338385.1. Classification (NCBI taxonomy): domain Eukaryota; kingdom Metazoa; phylum Arthropoda; class Ostracoda; order Podocopida; family Darwinulidae; genus Darwinula; species Darwinula stevensoni. The sequence continues at coordinate 8,792 of CAJPEV010004434.1, read as the reverse complement.
CAGTAACGTCAAGATGGTGATACTTTTTGGACTTTTGAATCGATCAGCATCGCCTCCAAATCGTAAGCTTTCGATTGAAATCTCGCTCAGGAAAATGCGTTCATCACTCTAGGAGGAGAGTCCCGGAATGCACGGACAGATTAGCCTCTTGTGTCCACATCCACATACGATATTACATATCGTATGTGGATGAGAGATGGCCGGACATGGAATTCACGCAACCCATCCCTAAGAAAACCTTTTACTATCCAATGCAGGGTAATTTCATAAGTTTCATCTTTCGCTATATAACTGGCTTGCACGGTTTCCCGTGTCATAGGAACCCTTCGCCACCCTGTGTTCTTTCACAACATGCCCTTCATTGCGAGCCGTTCCACACAAAAAAAGCGTTTCTGTGCAGATTTGCAAGGGGTCTCTTCGACGCCCCTTGGGGCTAATATTTCATTAGAGACCTCGGGTTCTCAAGCTTAGTGACCAAAGAGGGGGTTAGGCCGGCCAGATGAGCCCAACTCGATTCGCGGCTCGGATCAGCCTCGGTCGGCGATCGAGTTCTGGGTCGGGTGCGGGCCACGATTCGAATCGTGTCGATCGAGTTTCAACTCGACAAAGTGAGACCCGTGCAGGCCTCCGATGCGCAGACAGACAGGAGGACGCATGGCAAAGACACAACCCTAAACCTCATTCTAACGGGTATGGGCCGGTGGTATGAAGACCCACAACGCCTCCTTCCCCCTAGGGAACGCAATATGGTGCAACCCCCCCCCCCCTCCCCTCCCCCCTGCTCAGACAATCATCTCTATGACGTTTCACCCCTTCCCTGACTCTGCTTTACGAAGTTTTGGGAGATGACTGACGCATTTCGATTGGATTGGACTTTTTTAGTACTGCAATAACATATGATGATGCGATGAAAATAAACATCTCGAATCGTAGCTCCAAAGCATTCAAGCTTCGAGATAATACAGAACTTAATTTTAGAAGGTAGTCATGAGTAGATGACGCAATTATTAAAATGATCGTTAACTCTCGAGGAACTGTCATCTGACACTTTTTACCGCAGGGACCATTTTGTCCTATTTCTCATTTGGGACCAAAACGTCCGGGGCCATTTTGTCCTGGATTCATATCCGCCCCGTCCCGGAGTAAGCTGCCTCCTTACGGCACTCATCCCTGACTGCCTCTCAAATGCATTCTCTCGAAATGATTGAGAAGCGTGTCATGAGTAACTGCTACTCGGGATGAGACGCCGCGTCTCATCCCGAGTAGCAGTTACTCATGACACGAGACAGCCCTTGCCTCTCTCAAACCTTCTCGGCAGGAAAGGCAGCTCCATCTTCACTGCCAAATATGGTGCCTTCCTCTTGAGAAATCCTGACCGCCGACATGCACTTCCCCCCTATCGAACCCCGACCAACTACCATCTTCGCTCGACAAAACGCTTGTGCGAAATTAAATGCTGCACGAAACGTTTTAACGACTCTACTGTTCTCTTTCGATTGACATCTCACTCCTGAAAATCCGTTCATCCGTCTTGGGCAGGGGTCGGGAACCTGCGACTCATGAGCCAAATTTGGCTCACGAGAAAAAAGAATTTGGCTCGCAGACTGTAGAAGAGGACATTTTTTAATACCAATATTCCGAGGAATTTTTTAAGAAATAAAAGATACCATTCGTTTGAAAATCATTGGCTCACGAGCACTTCGTTCAATCTTAGTTTGGCTCACATGGCCAAAACTGTTCCTGGTCCCTGGTCTTAGGGGAGTTTCCCAGAATGACGCACTGGCACCCACACTGACAGATTAGCCTCTTAAGTATACGGATACTCTTGATACCCAGTTAAAAATCCCTCCTACTCACATCCGGCCATCCGGCTCGATCCATCCATTCTTGAAGGATTAAGAATTGGCCCTCTCCCCATTCGCAGTTACTCGGATGTGAATAACCCTTCCTGCCTAGCCTCCGCAGGTGCCGTAATGACGATGAAACTTTTATTCAAGTTCACCATCTATAGATGCAGGAGATCACAGCCAATTAAATTGGGTAATTAAATTTTAATTATGCGAGATGAACCGATGCCTTAACTCCTTGTAACAACTTACAATTCGTTGCCAGTACTGAATCAGTACCAAGGCCTCCTAATATTTGACACGGAGCACCCGAACAGTAGGCTTACTGGCTAAATACCATGATGAGTACATGCCACCTCAGGCACTCTTCCCGCCATAAATCCTGGAAAGATGGCAGAGAATCCGGCATGGAACCTTTGCAGATGGGACAGAAGATGGACGGATTCCCTGTGACCCTTCGCCTGTCAAGAGACGACGAGGTTGAAATTCCCCTTGAAAAGCTCTCAGGTTCCACTTGTGCGGCCAGCAGCATTCCACCTTAAGGTCCAAATTGACGGGCTCGGGCGCCCTTGAGTGGCAGTTGGTTTAAAGGGCTTTGGCCCGAATGCTGAAACCTCATTCAGGCGATACAAAGGTGCCTTTAGACTCGAGAGCTCTTTTTTCCCCCCAAAGCAGTCAATGGACTCTCAAAGGACCGTTACCTTAATCCTTTCAGACCTGGCGTCCATTCCAATTAGGAGTCGATTAACCGTGGAAATTCTACCGTCTGGAGACACCAAGGTCCAGAGGCCTTCCTATCCGTAAGGAAAGGGATCACCGGTGCTACAATCCGGTAGCACTCCCGCTCGAGGTTTGGATCAAACCGAGCCGACCAGTCGATTAACAACTGGAATTCTGGAGGCACCAAGGTCCTGAAGGAGTCGTTCGGAGTCGTGGATCCTACACCGTCGTAGTACGTCCTGGCTCGAGTTTCGAGCTTAGGTCAAACCGAGCAGGTGGTACGTACATCGGTGTCGACAGAGCTCGAGGTTCGTGACCCGCGGACAGATTGGCGGCCGTTTACTCGCAGATGGAGCAGCGCCTTCTGAGCCGTTCCACTTCCTTTATGGGTGGATCCACGAATGGAATCGGGTCAACCGAGGTCTGGAGGAGTCGTCCGGTCGCAGACTCTGGCAGGCTCAAAAGCTTAGAGAGAGAGCTTCTTGCTCTAGCTGCCTGAGTCGTGCAAGCGACTGACTGCCTCCCCTCGAACTGAAGACGGGGGTTTTTATACCGGGGAGGAGACCATAAAGTTGGGTCATTTGTGATCGCTGCAAAGAATTTGGGGATAAGACATGCCGAACACACGTGCTGGCTACGTAATCATCCGAGAGTTGGCGCCCATATATCCACATTTCATGTTTGCTACAATATGTTGGGGATGGGAGCGGTTGAGCAAAAAATTCCTCTCCCACGATGTTTTCGAATCTTTCCGCGCAATAAAGCTGATGAAAAAGAGGCCAAGTGGGTTCGTTTTCCTGCACAGAAGAAACAAAAGGAGCTCACGCGTCGAGAGGAAGTTATAAATGAGCGTCTGAATCGCTAATGAAGGCGCTTTCACGAGGCGCATTGTTCGCGGTTTCCCTTTTGGGTGGGGCTCAATGGAATGAGAAAAGTAAAAAAAATCGCCCGACACATGTACTCCCTCGCTCGACAATGGAATGATGGATTTCAACGGATGAATGAAAAAAGGATGAAAAAAATGAATTTTTTTTTTTAGAGATTTGCATGAACAAATCGAGGCATCAATAAAAACTTCATATTTCTATCCTGTGTGCGTTTCAATGGGGAAATTTCTGCTGTCAGTGGTCCTTTTGGACTGCGGCCTTCGAAAATGAAGGTCACTGTTCAAAGGTCCGCTCATGTCCTCACGGTTAAGGCCCTCGAGGTTAAGGCGTGGTTAATAAAATTTAACGGTTTGCACTGCTGCCAGTTGAATCGAACCTTCCGCGTTCGGATGAGGTTGTCCGGATGAGGTTGTCCGGATGAGGTTGTCCGGATGAGGTTGTCCGGATGAGGTTGTCCGGATGAGGTTGTCCGGATGAGGTTGTCCGGATGAGGTTGTCTAGATGAAGTTGTCCGGATGAAGTTGCCCAATTCTCTCGACATCCTTCCGGATGATGTAGGAGTCCGAGATGAGCCACGTAGCGATTAAAAGAATCGAAAAATATGAAATTAGGAATTTTAATAATTGCTCCAGAGCGAAAACCAGTATGAATGAATCGCATGTCATAGAAATCCCATGTTCTCCTTTCCACGGCGCACAAGTCATCGAAATCCCTCTTTTACTGCTGAGATATGGCAAAAAAAAACCAAATGCTTTTTTTTTAATTATTGCATAATGAGCCACCAGGTTGAAGTGATGCGATCCTCATTTTTGTTCTTCCACCCACGCACTTCCTAATTCACATGAACCACCGCTACTACGGTTCACCTCTCCCCGCATCCCTCCACCTTTCCCCCCACCTTTCCCCCCACCTTTCCCCCCACCTTTCCCCGTATCGCTCTACCCCTCCCTCCCCCTCCCGGAAATCCGAGACCATAAAGCTTTTAGCTGCGACAATAAATTGGCACAGGACCTCCCGACCCTCAGGCGTATGATGAAATTTAAATATGTACGTAAATATCTTGTTAAATACAATGGATTTTCCAAAACTATTTATTTATTCTGAGGACCCTTCGCGACCCTGATCTGTGAATAGCTGCAGTAAAGGACGGGCATCGCCGTTTGGAGTCGGGAATGATCGGGACGAGGCAGGTGTTCGATGCTGCACGCGATGCAGTTCCGGTGTGCGTGTTCCGTCGTGGAAATGCGAAATTGTCGGGTCCATCCCTATCATTATTTTTCCCTTCGATTCTTTTTTTTTTATCTTCCTACCGGTATTGTTAGTTTCTCATTTAACTCTTAACTGGACGAGGTCGAAGGCCGAGCGTATTTTCGGAGCAAATTCACCCAAATCACGAGTCTGTCGGGCACGGAGAAAAAAAGCGGAGAAAGTCTCGGTTGCAATTGGGAAAATGCAGCCTGGAATTCAGCGACGTTCAGCCAAAGAAAAAGGGAGAAGCCGTGATTTGCTGGAAAAGCGAGGAAGCTGCTTTTTGCGCGTGGACCCACGAAAAAGTTCCAGGACCGGCCTTCGTACGAGAAAACCATTTCCAAAAGGTGGGTTTCGGTATGATCCTCTTCGAAAGATTACCCTCTACTTGCGATGCACTTCTCCCAACGTTTATAAAGAGCTTGGATCGGCTTGGATACATTGGCTTGGATACATTGGCTGTAACCCGTTCTCGGCAACCTCCTCGTCTGGGGTCTTCCGTGGTTTCTGTCGTGGAATCGATCCGTCATCGGCAGTCAGCGGTTTTGTCAGCACGGTCTGTCGATAGTCGTCCACTGCGTTCATCTTCGATCGATTCCAGCCCTCGTGACCCTCCTCGTCCTGATGCATGCGAGAGGCACAACCGATTTCGAGACGGTCGAGAATCCATCGAAGACGGCGAACGCGGTGGACGGCCATCGACGAGCCGGAATGAGGAATCCGTGCAAGCCCTTTCTCAGGTTTTCCGCCGTATGATACCATTCTCTTCCGGGTGGATTTTTAGGCAGGTGGATATCGCCTCGACAGGTGGGAATACGCACGTCCACCTGGTTCCAAATCCACCTAGTAGGTGGACGTTTCGTAAGGGTGACCGCTGGCAATCAGCACCATGGAATTTCCAACCGAGTGATATTTCTCCCACATTTCTCCCACTCACCGGACCTCGCGCCTCGTGACTTCTTGCAGTTTCCCTGAACGAAGAGTTCCTTCCGAAAGGCCGTCGCTTCGACGACACGGACGCTCTCCGGTCGACTCCGACCGACGCGTTCGAGGAGATTGCCAAGAATGGGTCGAAGGCAGTGTTCCAAGCTCTTTACGAACTTTGGGAGCAATGCATTGCAAGTCGAAGGAGCCATTTCGAAGGGGATCGTATCGAAAGCCAATTTCTGCATGCAGTCAGCTCGCATGAAGGGACTGGGACTTTTTGGTCGTGCGTATCCCGTTTCCCTTGGCAAGTCCCTTTCGTTCCGGTCATTCAAGCCTCAGGGTTTTTCTTTTTTTTTTTGGAATATCGAAGAGTATCGGGACAGGATCGGACCGAAAAGCTGAGTGCAACTACCGCATTCGTCACGGTTCGATTAACTCACTTCCTAACGTCCGAAAAATTTCCACTGAAGTTCATCCTACAATTCCAACTTTCCTCCAAACCTGGAAAATGTCTGGAATCGGTCATTTTGAGGAATCGCACGAATTTTGACGGAAAATAAAACCAAGTAGTTTCCATTGCCAAAGAATAATGTATAATTCAGGGAGAAGAGCCTGGAAGAATAAAAGTTTCACGGACGAAATGAAGAAACGAAGCTGCGACGCTCGAAACTGGCTTAAGTGCTGCTGGGACAGTTCTGATACTCGTTCGCCATGCAGCCCCAAAATGCGTCCCACTGCGAAAGAAAAAAAAAAACATTTTGGTGTGAATGGACTAAAAAAATGCGGGGATCAGTACCCATGCGTACTGAGAAAGGACCCAACCGACACAATTTGTACGTCTCTTACCTCTCCTGGTACGTTTCAAGATTGCTGTGCAGTTTGAGGAAACATGCAAAATTGCATTCGGCACGAGTTCAATTTTCCCTTACATGCCGTCTAAATCGTGAATTATATAGGCATTTGTTGGGTTAAGCCGATTCTCCCGACGAACGAGGTGAAAAGAAGAGAGAGAGAACTTGGATTTTTTTCTCTTTTTCGTCTCTTTGCAATTCCATCCGTCTTACGCGCCATCGACGCCAAGGAAGCAAGACCTGAACATTCCAGAATCCATCGGGGAAAGCCAACGGGGGGGGGGGGGGGGGGGGGGGGGGACCAA
>CAJPEV010004433.1:0-22192 GCA_905338385.1 Darwinula stevensoni | reverse complement strand
CCTTCCATCCCATTGACCTCCTCCAGGCGTGGGGTGTCGCGGACGGAATCCCAGTATATGCATGGCGCGTAGTACAACGTGCCGACACGGATGACTTCACCTTTAAAGTCCCATTTCTCCCCACAACGGCCTCCGGTGACGCAGGATGAACGGGCAAGTGCGAAGATCCCCGCCACAAATAAAACGGACAAAACCGTCCAGCATTCCATCACTGAGACGAAAAGGAGGAAAGAGTGGATTGTGTTGGCGTCCTAGTCCTACAGAAATGAGGAAAGTATTGACGGAATCCAATTTGGAAATGCTTCTCTCTGATGTTTTCCTCCTCTGAATTTTCCATCATTCATTGCTTTCATCCACATTAGCCATTCCTCCCTTCTCTCCATAATTGAACGTGTCCATATGGCGTCTATGCCAACTGTCAGCCACTCCCTTTCACCGCTGGAGTCCATCGGATGAAACTTCTTGGTCGGGCATAAAGAGGGACTACTAGACATATTTCCATTCGAATTCATGTTTCTCACTTCGGAATTTTGAAGGAAATAGTGCACTTGTTTTTGCGAAAAGACGGTTCATTGAATGACAGCTTGTGCAATGAATTCGTAATGCCGATTTGATAGACTCTCAACCCTCTCATCGAATTTCGTTTTCGGATCGTTCTTCCTATATACGTTATATTTATTTTCTCGGCAGAAGAGTTCGCACTCGAATACAAGCCCACGAGAGACCAATGTTGGTCCGTCCTAACGTTGGGTCCACATCCAAATGTAACGTTGGGCCCACATCCAGGGAGGGAGGTTTCGATTGAGATTTCCGTAAGTATTGCATAATTGTTCTGCTCCCCTACTTGGGACCTTGCCACGATTGCAGGGATTAGGGATTAATTTTAGTCCCGGTGCAGTGATGTGATTCCTTCTGGATCACCACCAGAAAGTATCCTCCCGTCCGCAAAGCGATTGCAAACTTGTGTAGGACACGTTGGGGATATTCCACCAGTAAGTACTCTTCTCTCGCTCGGCATTCAATGGGTACAGGGCAGGAGCGTGAGAGCCAAATCCGTCGACGGGCCGCACCCATATTTTCCACGGAAATTTGTGCTAACAGTCGTTCCAAGCGAAAGCGTGAAGAACGGCTGGCCGGAGGAACCACTGAATTCGACTCCCTGGACTCACGTTCGACCCGCCTGGCAAAGGGGGAACCGACATGCCGCTTCTTGCTCAGAGAGACGACTATTGATACAAGGGCACCTCATTCGTTGCGATCGGGAGAGGATTTCGCGTAGTGCCCTGTCATCAGGGGTCAATATACAAAACGCCTCAGGTAAGTTTGAAACATTTTCATTTGTCGCACTCGACAATGTGTTCTTGCCTCGCATGAGAGCAATATCTGTCTCATCAAGAACACGGCGGAACGGATCCCTTTAGCAAGTATTTAGAGAACTCTGGAAGTGCATTGTAGAAGTTCATTTGTTTAATTGCTCATCTAATGAGCAATTGAACGCGTAATGAAATTTAATGGGGAAATATTACTTTATTAGAAAATATTAATGAGAGCTTATATACAGTGCTGTTGTATCCCTCTTGTCCTTATTATTGGATGAAATAACATGCATTCAATGGATTTTAAATATTAAAATTTTAAATAATTGATTAAGGCGTTGAACTAGCACTATTGTAATTTTCGGCAGTCACCGCATTAAAAAATTAGCATCACTAATAAATGCCATATATCATGAACGAAACACTCATGTGGGCGAACACACTTTCTCATCATGGGATCAGGTAAGTTCATAATAGTCTGAGGAGGCGTTTGAGCTCATCCCTCTGACATTACATCCGACCGCTGCCTGAGAATCGCGATGATGCTTGTGAAGCCACCTGATGCTCGAGGAGAGAGGACCTCCAAGACAAACACGAAGGAAGAGAGGAGGCACCCGGCAACGAAGAAGAAGAAGAGGCTCTGGAGATGAGCGAGAGAGAGGGTCAGAGGCAGGCCCTGCTCGACCGAAGCTCATGAATAATGCGCGCAATGGGCGGGGCTTCCCAATGACGTCACAACGGTGTGTATAAAAGGAAACTTCACTGCCATCCTCCCTCACTCTGACTCCAACTGCCAAGGAAGGATGTCGGTAGCTTGTGTTTCCATACCTTCAGCGGATAGTTTTCCTGCACCATATGGAAATACTCAATCTTTGATTCTCCTATTGAAAGTTTTCCCATACCCTCTCTTTCTGATCTCCTANAAGTGCCAATTGAGAGGTTCCATTAGTCTGTTCTGTCCCTTTTCCACGACCCAAACTATGGGCTTGCAGAAGAAAGGTGTTCGGCTCATGAAGTAATTTTCTCTTCGATCATATCCGAATGCCCAGAGCACGCTTTGCCATTCGATGAAACCGAATGAATCGGTCATGATACCGTCGAGGGGAAAGAAGCGGTACCAGGCGTCATGAAAAGGAAACCAGGTCATTCTTTCACCTAAGATCAATAATGCTGGGTCCCAAGATTGCTGAAACTGCTCCTCCAGACCTTCCTGATAGTCGACCATTCCACATTTGTAATCGGATCCCGCAAGTTCAGCCAGAGTTTCGGGAACGGGTTGTAGGCGCGGAAGAACGAGCATCGACACCAGGCTGCTCGAGTAACAAGTCGTCAGAATCATGAAACAGCATGATGCGAATGCCATGAGAATTCGACTGGAATTCACTCTGCTGAACCTCACATTGACACTCTGGCCTGCGAGCACACGTACGAAGAGAAGAAGAGCATTGAAGAACCCGCTAGCTTCCAGGAAACAACCGAAAAGGATGCTTGCCACGAATAGAAATCCCAACATGGTGACCCACACCGTCCAATTCCATGGTTGAATCAGCCTCATCCAGCCTGGGTAGGGCTGCGGAGGACGTATGAGGAACCGCAGACACTCCTCAGAGATTGTAACAGGATAGTCCAAGTTCCCATAGTGGAACCCTTCCCACGAAGAGACAATCCCAGAGAGTGACACGTTCACGATGCCCTCCTTCACAAGGCCCAGGAGTCCCCGGAAGGTTCCATTCTCCGTCATTTCACCCCAGGATCCATCTTCAGGCAGAACGAACTCCACAGAGAAGTTGAGCCTCCACGAAAGTTCCTGCAGAATATACCCTTCCAGTCCTTTCACTTCCTTCAAACGAGGAACTTTTTTGATCGGATTCCAGTAAATCCACGGTATATAACGCAACGTGCCCACGCGGATAACGTCACCATGGAAATCCCATTTCCCAACCTGACTCCCACATCTCAGACAGGATGAACTGGGAGTCGCAAATAGTCCCTGCACGCTGATGAAAACAAGTAAAGCCTTCTTGCATTCCATCACCGATCACGAGAGCAGACTCGAGCATTGAACGGAATCGCGTCGAAGAAAGACAGGCGTTTATATGGGTCTTTCGGCCTTTTCCAGCAATGTTGACAGTCTCCAGATCATCCATCATTCAAAGCCTCTTTTCTTTTCTTTCCGACGATGGCTTGTGTGCGCATCACTTTTTAATCAAGCAGGGTTCACACTGCCTTTCGTGTCTCATTTCTTCGATGAAATAACGTTGGAAATCTCCCCCAAAAAACTCGTCACCTTCAATGAATATTTCAAGCAAGATGCTTCGCCAGATCCCTTCGAGTGAAAAACTAGTTGGGAGTAAGAAACTAATTTAGCTTTCCCCTAAAGTGTAAAACTAAAATTGACCAGATCTGCCGAAAATGCACTGATGCGACCACGACGCCACACACAGTCCAACACCATGGTGGCATGAAACGCACCCAACTTGGGTAGGGGCGAGGACGGCGAGTGAGGAACCACAGACATTCCACGAGGGATGGAACTGGATGTTCCATGTTCCCATTCTGGAATGAATCGAGAGGCCAGATTTGCCCAGGTGACCGGTTCTCTCATTCGCAAGTCCCAAGAGGCCAGGAAAGATCGCATTTGCAGGCATCCTACCCCAAGATTAATGAAAGGGTTTCATGAACTTCGCAGAGAACTTTAGCCTCCCATCCTGGAGCATGTACCCTACCAGTCCTTTAATTTCCTTTCGCCCTGGAATTCTTTTCGGCAAGGAACTAGCAGATCCATGGGGGATTATTCAAGGCGTCAACACGGTTGAGTTCAGCTTAAAATTCCCATTCCAACGAGCAAGGTTCTGTGTTCAGACACGATGAATGTGCAAACACAAATAATCCCTGGACGAGGAAAATTGGGAAATCCTAACTGCATTCCATAATCGATCCTGAATGACGGCAGTGTCGAGACGGCAATTTGCTTGCCAGGTGCATTGTTCCGATAGACGCGGTGACGTTATCTGTTTGAACAACGGGCACTTTCTCGGCATTAGCGAATGGGGAGGCGATGCTTTCATGATCAGCACCGAATTGGACAAAAAATAGCCATACATGTAACGGAATCGATTTAAAGAAACCAATTTCAGCCCATTTTTCATATCTCCCAACAATCTCCTGATATATGCATTTGACTGGCGACAATTTTTGGCTCCCTGTGCCGATACAGGAATTGTAAAACTGTTTATGCAATAAATTCTCTTCTAATTACGATAGAAGCTTCATTCTGGTGTCATTTTAATTGTTAAATCGCCATCTTTCAATTGATTAAGACACTATTCTTCTAAGATAATCATCGTAAGATTAACATATGATATCACCAAGGCAAAGAATACTAGACCAGAAGGGCGTAAGGAAATCTGACTCGAGTAGAATGCCCATGCCTGGGAAGGACATAGCTTGGCTACCAGACGCAATGGCTCGGGCGGGGCGACGAACATCCCTGCTCTTGAATGCCCAAGTAAAACATAACCATTACATAAGCACATTATATGACACACTCATACCTCAACTCTCTCGGCTGAAACACATATAGGGGAGCGGCACCAGTTTGCGAACAGGGATCCGGTTAGCGAACGAGAGTCATGAAATGCGATTTGGTCTTTACCAAATCTCTCTCGAGTTACACGCTCCAGCTTTTGGTATCTGCAGAAAATGGATTGATTGATTAATTAATGCTTGGGATGGAGAGTGAAACTAGAGTAACAAAAGTCCAAATCGCATTTCATAACCCTCGTTCGCTAACTGGCTCCCTGTTCGCGAACTGGTGCCGCTCCCCTATCTATAACATATTCATACAGTATTTTCATGTGATATATATTACAATATTCTGCGGGTAGTCTACTCCACCACAGGTCACTACGTTCCACCAGCCACCGTAAGCGGATGGAGTAAAAGACCCCCTGATAGTGTCTTCGCCTGCACCAAACAAAAAACTTGATTGCCAACCGAGCTGCTTGCCCAATCCGCGTGTCAGATAGAGGTAATAGAGTACTTCGCATGCCGCACCTAGCTCAAAATCATCCTTTTATTCAATGCCTGGGTGTTCGAAATTTCAACTACGTGCTTCACTTGTATGCTTCACTTATTTTATCTTTGAAGGATATTGACTTCATCAATTTAAAGATGGCGATTTAACAAATAAAATGACACCAGAATGAAGCTTCTATCGCAATTAGAAGAGAATTTATTGCAAAAACAGTTTCACAATTCCTGTAAGTATGGGCACAGGGAGCCAAAAATTGTCGCCAGTCAAATGCATATATCAGGAGATTGTTTGGAGATATGAATAATGGGCTGAAACTGGGTTCTTTAAATCGATTCCGTTACATTTAAAGCTATTTTCGTCCAACTCGGTGCTGGTTGAGCTTACGCTCATGTGGAATTTGCGTGGAATGACCCTGAAGCAAAAAGCCAATTCCTCCATGTCACGCTGCACATCGGGGAATACTGTATATATGGAAAACATTAATTTATTGTATATATATTTATAATATATGACTCAGGGAATCATTAAGCTTTTTATTTCAGCAGTGCACGAGAATAGGGAAGAGTAGAATCCCAGCCGCACAAGTACTATATCTTCTCTATCATAAAAGGAAGAGAGCTCCTTTGAACATCTATTACTCCTCCCGAGGTTACGCTACGGGAGGAGGAAGCAGTAGGTCACTTTGGTTCTCTTAGAGTGCTGGTGAGGATGAGTTCTCATGTAATCGTCCAACCATCCTGGAGTTCTGAAGAACGTAAATGAATAGGAGATTCAGTATGTCAAATCGCTTCAATGGTATTGGTTGACTCTTTAAATACGCATGAATGCCAGGGGAAATTAACACAAATCTTACGTTAAATGAATGTAAACATGATGATTGGAATGCAAACGGAAATGTCAATTTTACGTAAAATTTACGTAAAATTGATTAATAATATTTAATTAAATTTTATATAACAGTTTACATATCACAGGTGACATTTCTGCAAACATGTTGACATTTTCTGGACAATGGTCTTTGTAAAAAAAAAATATAAAATGGACGAAAAATTTATATTCATTTAACGTAAAATTAACATAAACATGTTGTTTGGGTCTTCTCTTAAGTCGTTCACATTGAAAGCTGCAGCAACCAAGTCATGGGATTTTTTTGCAGTCTATTAGCTTTTTCTCATTTAGGAATTCGGCGTGCTTGAGCTACTCTGTGACACAGGATTCAGGCAATGTCGCATGCCGCTTCGGATCCAGATTCTACGAGCCGAGGACTGCCGATGCATCCAGCGAGTTCTTCTACAAAGATATGCCAATACCAGCAGGTGAATAAATTAAAAAAATGATAGTGATACTTTATTTCATGGATGCTTTGAACGTGCTAACAATTTTACAATGAGGTTATTTGTTTCCCATCTCAAATTATCTGTCTTTTCCTTTATTAATAGGCGCGGTAACGCCTATTGCCTATTGCCTTCTTCAACCCCTTCCCATTGCAAAATGAAACCTCCCTAACCTCTCTGAGGGCATAGCCCTCACCCTGCAGTGATAAATATATTGGTTGATGCAAAAGTCTTTTCATTTTTTGAAAAGATGTTTACTTGTTTACATGAATTTTGAGAAACATGTTGCTATTGTACGATGTGATACTACACGTGGTAGCCTACTCCGTAACATCCTTGTTCTCTTGACTGCTTGGTTCAATGTAGAGATAATGGCATCTGAGAAGCAGCATGTTCGTCACTGTATTCTTTATGAATATCAGCTTGGCCACTCAACCAGCAAAGTGGTCCAAAATATATGCCACGCAGTTGGTACAGGGGCTGTGTCCACTCGAGTGTGCCAGAATTGGCTTGAACGGTTCGTGTTGAGAGACACCAGTTTCGAAGATAGACCGAGGTCAGGCCGACCATCGGTGGTGCATCAGGAGGAATTGCTCTCCTTTGTGGAATCCGACACTCGTCAGAGCACGCGCTGCCTGGTAAGTACTCTGGGTTGCAAGCAAATTACTATCATTCGCCAGCTTCATTCGCTTGGAAACGTGAGTAGACTTACTCACGCTGTACCTCCCGCTGCAACCCAACGCGACCTTGACGCGCGCTCTAAGGCTTGCGCGAATCCTCCGTCCAAGTCCCGCCGCTTCGATTGGCTAGACAATGAGCTCACCGGGGACGAAAAGTGGGTAGTGAATGTCAACCATACCAGCAAGCGTCAGTGGATCAACAAGGAGGAAAAGCCGGAACCCGAGCCGAAAGCTGATCTTCACCCGAAGAAAGTCATGCTTTCACTTAGGTGCGATGTTCACGGAGTCATCTACTTCGAGTTGCTGCTGGACAGGGCCACCATCACCGCTGCCTCGTACTACGATCAACTGGAGAGACTCGTGGCCAAACTCAAAGAATAGCGCCTAGGAAGCTAGAAGGTACACTATCTTCACGACAATGCACGGCCACACACAAGCAAGCAGACCCGGCAGAAGATTCTTTTCTCGAGATAGGATGGGAGCTGCTACCCCACCCAGCGTACTCCCCATACATCTCCCCTTGCCACTACCACGTCTTCAGGACTCTCCAGAACCACTTGGATGGGAAAAAGTCCGATGACAGGAAGCATCTCAAACAGTACCTGCACACATTCTTTGACTCTTTGACTTCTATGCAGAAGGCATCCACGCTCTACCCCAGAGGTGGCGACATGTCTTGGACCACGATGGCGCTAATGACATTGATTGATGTTGTCATTGTACCAATACATTTCTTGAGAAACATAAGTATCATAAAACGAAAAGACATTTGCATCAACCCAATATCTACAAAATTTGATACCTCGTATATTCCACTCTCGACGCCGAATAGATCCAGTAAATTTGAAGCTATATCTCCCAGGGGTTGTGGAGTCCACTGAATCTCGCTTTTGGAAGATCTGAAAACCATTCCGTTTTTTTTCCCCTCCTGGATAGCCATTCCTCGGAGGTTTTCTGAGGAAAGAGACCAACCAATGGTTGGTCAATATCAACCTCATGATGAGGAAGATATTGACTCCTAGATGATGAGAAATGACTTTTATGCTGTTTGCAATGCGCCATGTTGCTATGGGAAGTAAAAGTTGTTGTTCAGTTTGGCGTACATTGTTGGCTCCTGCACCGTCCCACAATGTCGCCGGATGTCGTGCAGAAATTATGCCAGATTCAAGACTACTTCTAGCTCCAAATCGGCGATTGGTATTTCTTTCTTAACATGCAAGCCTTTTTTGAGCTGATTTCATGAGATACGTTGAGAATGAAGCGGTGTTAACAGTGACTGATAAAATTCAGTGAGATATGGAGGTTTCTCCCTGGACCAAGGTTGTGTGGGAATATACCAAGAGCGAGAATATCATTTTCTCTTGCAAGTCGTGCGTAATTTAATTTATTTTTGCTTCTTCATTTTCCTTCAGAGGAAGCCTAATCATGGCTCTGCATTTTTTGTCGCCTTGACAAAAAATAGCATAGTTAGCTTTTTTGTTCACATCTTAGAATCTATTAATTATATTCTTGGATATGCAGTCCTTGAACATGTCACGTAGATACTGAACGGAGCACGAATGCATACGTTGATGCGCGATAGATGCTTGCCCTTGCTTTATCGGCGTCGTTATCCTCAGGAATTTTATAGTGTCTCTATTCACAATACCTTTACGAGACCGAAAAATGTTTGTCTTCTCCGAAAGGGTATAATCTGGTGGCGGGTATGAGGAGTTACGTGAAGATGATCCTGACAACCATTACTGGAAATGATGCTGAGACTGCGTGCAGGCAAGGTCACGCTGAACTGGTCTCTTCTAGCAACGAAGCGGTGCACAAATATACAATGCAGCTATGGAAGAATCAGGCATCAAGTTTCAATGTATGGGTGGGTGGGCAGAGTTCCATGACCTCCTATTTTGTCGCATTCCCAGACGGTGAGTCTTTCCTCTCGAAAGGGAAACCACAGTTTTCTGACTCCAAGACATTCTGGCAACTACTCTAACGTATTTATTCGCGCATCTCCACCATACTCTGCGAGTTGGGTTGTCCATATCGGATACAAAATGTCGAATAAACAATTACAGGGAAAAATACTATTTAAAATCTTATCACATATATAATTGCAGCATGTTTCATCTAGTTATTGGTGTTCTTTGAGTCGTGGTCAGACCACGACTCAAAGATCAAAGTGGCTTTTGTACAACTCAACCCGATCACGATGGCCCTTGCTTCTTTTTTTGGAAGGCAAATTCCACTGGTTGCTGGGGTGATAACCCATGCAAGAATTCGGCAGGTGGATACATCTGCGAAATCAAACTGCCTATTCGATTCTTACTTGAGAAGCTTGAGAGCACATCTGGAGATTTACGCGAGGTTAATATATGGTATGGCCGTGAAGAGATAAATTCTTTGCACATTGTTTAGGTAAATTTCCTCGTCTTGTACATAACCACACGGCATTTGATTCAGAAATGGTATTATTGTAGTCTCAGCTAGGAAGATAAAATCATGTGTGGGCCATAATAGACAAGTTCTACAGGCAAAAATGCCAAATGGAAAATTCTTCATGCAGTATACCAGTGATGCATTAAAGGCAAATTTAAACTTTAAAAAGTTTAATTTCTAATTGGTGTTCCAAGAATGGGCTTCAACTAGCTGGCGTGGGCTATTTTTAGAATTTTTGAAATTGGTAACTAAATACCAGGGCGTTTCAAGAGGTAAAGCCAATTCCTATCTATATCGCCCATGTGAATGAGTACTTGTGAAACTGCATCGTACGTGGAAGGGCTGATCAATTGTATTAAGAATGCAAACTTTTGTTTAAGCAAATTTCGCTGGTGGTGCGAGTGGACTCCAAAACAACATGGCGATTATGTTCTCTGCATGAACCAAAAAATAGAAGCGATTTGGTTGGAAGACAGAGCAATTTTTTTGAGGGCAAAAGATGTATAGGAAATTCACATCTGCTTCACATTTTTTCGCATGGGATTCATAGTCGTCACGGACGCATGATTTTTTCAAGTTTTGTGCTGAATGAGCAAATAATGCCATGATCTGCCAAGCTTCCATTTCGTCACCAGTAGAGGGACCTCACAGCGATCAAGGAGGCGTTTCTCAGACATTGTAAAATCAACCGGAAATACACCATCCTCGGGTACTTCAAAATTACAGTGATTTTTATCATTTTTTCAAACGTCCATATCATTTTTCTCATTTTCCTTTCATTCGTCGCTTTATGTGAATTCATACATTGTTCGTTTTTTATGGTTGGGATTGTGTGTTAGTAGAGTATCAAATTGAAATTACCTTTTGAACATGATTTCTGGCTTTATGGTCTTTGTATTTCCGTCGAATGAACTAAGAACACAGTATCTTTGGCAGAAACACAGTGGTTGTGTCCCTGCAGAGGTACTATAATTGCAGGGCATTTTATGAAAAAAAGGTTAAAATTGCATCCCATTTCCAAATAATTCTACACGGTAAAAAAAATTAGCTTATACTCTGATCTGCAGGAAACCATTATTTCCTCCCATCTGGGTGAGAGAGAATACTCGGTAGAAAAAGTATCCCGTGGATGGAGGAGAATAACCATGTTCAGCATTACGAAACTTTGAAGGCATCCTACCCAGATTCAAATCAATATCTACAGACTTGTTTTTTGCAAATGTAAATCCTAATCAGGAGGATAGGAATTGAATGCATGCACATGTCTCACTCTCTCACCTGTACATTCTAATATTTCACGTCAACTTCGATTCGAAACAGTTAATGTTTTTGGAGGCCACAGTCCTTGAATTGCGTTCAGTTCGCTTCTACTTATTTAATAGGAAATTATCAGCCCATAGATTTTAAAGCATGTGAGAATGTATTCCTCATGAAAGACCGCGCACATTTTATCCTGTTCTTTGATCTGATTTGTGACTTCACTTCCGCTTATTTCTCTCGCGTGCATAATAATAGTTTCGGCTCTCTTGTACATGCAATATTTTCGGATATTTCTCACTATACTTCAAAATACTTTGTTTTTAAAAAATGTGTCTTTTGACGTGAAATCAAGCATTTTACTGTTGTCACTAGGTGGATTTGGATGCATATGGTCCTTTTTTACTCTACCTCTGACGTTTAATTAGCTGCACTTCTAACAATAACAAAATTACTCTTTGTGATATTTGTTTTCTGAAAATTTCCAATGGCATCACGAATTTGTGAGTTTTTCATCCATTCGTCGATCCGCCGATTCATCCATTCGTCATTCATCAAACACACATGATATAGCATTCCATATGGCACCTCAGCACGCCGATGGGCTAAAGGCACCCATACGGCGAAGAAGAAAAAATATTTTACATTGGGTTATGTTTTCAAAGCAGCATTAAATGTGGAGTGCGCCTTCCGGCCTGGGCGAGAATATTTAATATTTCCAACTTCAAGCTACGACTCACCTTTTCAGTGTCATCGCACGGACGCGAGACCGAAACCACGGGAAATGCTGGGAGGTCTCAGTCTCAGAAACATCAACAGCAAGCCTCATACATCAGCTCAGACGAATGGAGAAAGACAAGGAACCTACAGCACAAAATGCTCTAATTTTCCGTCTACGGTCTTTTTTCCTGCTTCCCGTTCCATAGAACCTAATTCTAATACTTTTATTGAACGTGGCCGATAATTGCTGCTTGATACAGTAGATGGCAATTAGTCAACCATATCGAATATATTTATTTCTGTTGAATTGCGACTCCTATGCGACTGACTCCAATTCAAAGGAATTAGAGGAAATTGGCCGGGGAAGGATTGACTGTCGATAATCGTGTGCCAATCCTTCGGCTGCACTCCGAATTCGGCCAGAACGTAACGGAAACCACATAATAATCGAAGAAGAAATTCATGAATTAAAAAAAAAACTCTTATTTAAATTAATGAGTCATTCCTTCTTTCGCGATTTATTTGTGAGGTGTGGTCTCGATGATAATTTACCAAGCTAGGCGGTAACACATTCGAACTTCTTGAGGTTTGTTAGAAATTTATTTTATTTTTATCAGAACCGAACCGCTTCATATCTTTTTCTGAACAGTTTCACACTTGACGGCCGGCGTAGCGGCCGCAGGTCGCTTGTATACTTTAAATTGTTTTGTCATCTACCAATGCGACTGCGAAATGGGAAAACCATACAACCTTTGAAGAACTCTCGCTCGTCTGCTTCCTTGCCTCGTTCGTGAGGACTTTCGAAGCACTGAAGATTATGATAGCAGTGACAATAGAGCACGTTATTGTGCAAATCTGAAAATCTGCAATTAGATGGACCTCCACGAGGAAACTGTAACGATGTACTTCTTTGCAGTGCGCGTGTGAACGAAGGCGGCGACGAAATAGCTTCTCGCCCGCATTTAATTATGGACGCTCAAAATCCCTGGCAGCATGGGGGAGTCTCTGTAGTGATCGATGCTAGCTTTCCCTTGCGAGTACCACGGGAACTCTCGTCTCCTCGTTCATCCGAGAGATGGCGAGACGAGAAAGAATCTCCAATCATCCATGAAAGTTGCCTCCTCTCCCTTTCTTGGAGCTGATTTGCAAATTTAATTTCTCAAAGGCACATCGATCAGATTAGAAGGAAGCGGTCTGTTGAAACTTCAAGTTCGCATCTCGAAGCGTTCGGCCTGAAGATCTTTTAAACACACGCAGAAACACACATTCGTCGCTCGACCTTGCTAGCGGTCGGGTTCACGCACACGATTTCTTTAACGTATGGAGCTTAGTTGCTTCCCGCCGAGGTCCTCCGAGGTTTGAGAAACATGCCATGGTCGCACCTTTTGGCTCTCAATTAGCAAAATTTGCTAATTTAATGCCTCTATTTAATAGAGGCATTAAATCATTTATTCACTTTCGAAAGAGCAAAAACCAGCCGAGATGTAAAAATAACCGAGATTTTAAGAGTTAATATCCAAAAAATACTAAAAGTCAGGGACATCGATGGGCCATCGACTTTCGACGCAGAGCCATGAATGATTGAAAGTCATCGCCACAAATCGATGGAAGATAAACGGGCGAGCGCTTCATGCGAGCCGATAAGACGAACTATCGTCTCACCGGAGACTTCGTTCATTTGTTCCATCGCGGTGACTGTCCACCTGATAGCGATGACACTCCGTTAGGGAAAACCAGATCGCTTTTGTACCTTAAGGCACACCGTCCGCGATACTCTGAATTGGATGGAAGGTGGATCGTTACGGAAATATGAAAATACCTTTGGTTGAAACTCACTTGCGGGCGGAAAACAGCGTTTAACTGAGGTTCAGAGGGTCGTTGTCGTTGGGGCTTTCGGATTTTTATGAATTCAGACACGCTAACCTATGGTCTAGGACCGTGAAGTTCGGTCGAGATCTGGTTCATGGAATCCTCCAAAGGAATAGACGAAACTCATCTCGAAGTCATAATCTGACTTTTGAAGGATTATGATGCATTTACGATCTTTGAGGAGTGAATGGGGCTTGGGGCATAATTCCTGCCAAAGCCATCCCTTCTCTGACCCAATTATGCAAATAATATCAAGTTACCGTCTGAGTGCTAATAAGATATTGTGGGTGGAGACAGTAATTTATTCCTCTCTTTCCGTTTATCTCAGAATGAAAACCACCAGAAAATGATCTCCACCTTTGAAGAATGGTCTCTCCTAGTTCATATATTCATGCAATTCGTTGAAAAGGGCCGGGGCACTCATTAATATCAACACCGATTCGGATGGAAACCATTGAAAAAGGCGATGAAGCGGAAATCTAGCCATTGTTTTTCTTATTTTTCTGGGCTTGGAAAAATTCTAGTCGAATCATCGTCCCAATCCCAATTCATTTTTATTCCCTCACGCACCAGAACTTAGATTCAGCTGCGATCAAAATGGACTCATTCATTGAATTTTGAATGACTCGAATTAGACGTTTAACTTTGAACAAAACCGTCCAGGGTTATGGTGGCGAAATTGTTGACCGGCGAACATGTCCTCTGGGATTCCGTGCCTCCAAAAGTACAAGGTCGTGGTGCCGTTGCGTGAATGGGTGGGGGTAATCGATTGGACAGTCTACTTCAGAAGATCTTCATTTGTTTCATCGCGGGCAAAAAAAGGAAATGTGATCAATCGCAAAACTGTCGAAGTTGGCGCCTCTTTCGAAAAAATCGCAACCTGACTGGTGATTCTCTTCTGATTCAACGGTGCATATCAAAATGTACGTAAATATGTATTCTCGAAGTTCAGCACGCAACCTTGAGTCATGCATAAGTCAAAGATGCTACATTACGTACCGTCGAAACCGAAAGAACAGATGAGCACTTCTGATTAACGTTACCTGGGAAGGGAAAAAAAAGAAAAACTATTTTCTTTTTTTTGCGAATTCTTTATGACCTTGACGAGCAGAAAAATTATTTTGTCATACGTTTTTACGGTAGCAATGGTGGTCTTGGGAGTTTTGGATGAAGCGTTATCGTCGACCGGGGTATTTGCTATGTGTCGAGGGTTGCCTGGATACTGATCGACGACTCGTGCACAAACTGTGATTTACTTTGCTGTCAAATACCGCGATTTTTGCCAATTGCATGATTTACGTGGTACGTACAGGGAGTTCGTCGAGGTCCATCGATTAGGAACCGGCTCGTGCTTGCAGAGATAATGTCGAATGGAAGCCTTGGACAAGTGGGGAAGTCTATCACCTCTCAATAGTTTAAGGATAGAATATACTCCGAGTGGAGGTCACCAGGATGCGGAGGAAGTGGTAGTAGCATGGGGTTCTGCTGTTCTCGGGAAGTGATGAGAGACACTAGAAATGCATTGCCGAGGAGTGGAAGGAATGGCAGGCGAGAGTTGCACTGTCGAGGAGTGGAAGATCCACGAATGCCTCGGGAATGCCCGGAAAATGCTCTGTGAACCTCGAATATCGGGGGACCTCCCCCATTTCAGGGCAAAGCTGGCCGGAAAGTTGTCCTCAGGCCCAAGGTGAGGGAGCTGGGAGCTTCATGCCCGATGGCGAGGAAGGAAAGGGGTGAAGGAGGTTGCAAACGGATAGCAAAACCCGTTCGAATACATGACATTTGCATCATCACAGTCGACCTATTTCATATCCGGTGTGAGGCATAAGATGAAATAATATCTCTACTTCGTTTGACGAAGTGAACGCTTAAAGGCAAACATAAACAAAAGAAGACGAAAGGTGACCACTCTGTGCATAGTAAAAGTGTTGGCGAGTCCTGCCATGGCTTCCTTTCGTATTCAGTAGGGCTGCTCCAATGATCCTGCGGTACCTACTCCTCACTCCATAAATGCGCACCGCAGGCCTGCTTTAAACTCGACGAATCGCTTCGTACGCGAATTGCAGCATGTTGCAGGCCTACTCTTGATCGCTCTTTTCTGCCATTAGCCTAAACTGAAGCATGAGACTTCTTTCAATTGCAGCACACATGCCTCTACTCTTCTTATGGGAGCACCATCTCCAGTTAATTCTTAACTTAGTGGCTCTCCCATAGCCATAGTAAGAGGTACGCGCAGCGGGCATGAGACCGTTAACGTTCGGAAGCGTGCGCGGCGGGTTGCGATGTGAGTTGCTTGAGGCCGCGGATAAAAGCCCACATACCACATCGTTCTACGATGCGACGATCGGTAACGCCTTCATCTTTGGGTTACCCTTCGTCTTCGATCGGCGCCGGTTCCCCGTCCTTCGCAATGACGATTAACGAAGAGCAGAAACAGACCGAGAAATTTGGGTTGCTCTTGCCGCGTCCTGTCTTCTCGCATGGCCAGGCGAGGGCCAGGGGGGCGGGAGCGTGCGGACTGCCTCCCACGGCCATGTGCTCTTTTATTACCTTTAAAAACTCCCGTACTTTTTGCACGGGCTACCTACTAGCATGCATAAGCCCTACAGGTCTCTTCCACCCGTGATAATCTTCGGCACTCGATCAGTAAATGGAGCGAAGGAGGGGATTGCGAATGGAGTTAAAGAGAAAGATATCATCCCGATTTCATCATGGACGCTTTAAGTCCTAGGATTTCCGGGAGCGTGGTGGGGGAAGGCATCACGTTGAGCAATGTCACCGTTCCCTTGGGAACATAACTCGCTCGCGAGGCAACTCTCGTCTCCTCGTTCTTCCGAGATATAGCGAGACGAGAGCGTATCTCCGATTTTCCGTGAAAGTTTTGCATCCCCTTCTTTTCCTGTGGCCCATTTGGAAATTTAATCTAGAAAAGGCGCATCCTCAGATGATAAGTTAGAGTTCTGTCGAAACCCCATGTTCATATCTCTAAGCGTTTGGCCTGTAGAGCTGTCACACACAATTGTCGCTCGGCATAGCTAACGGTCAGGATCGCGCACGCTATGTGTTTAATTTCCGGTCCTCCGCTTTGAATAACTTTCTTCCCTTCGTGTCTTCAACAGCCCTAATCGCCTTTCCTTATTTGCTTTCTACCAATACGACTGCGATACAGGGAAACAATACAAACTTTGAAGAACTCGTTGGTTTCCTTCCATCATTCGTGAGCGCTTTGAAAGGATTCAAGTTGATAGAGGCCGAATTGCAATTCTGAAACCCTGCATTTTCAGAGATATAAACGAGGAACCTGCGGTAATGGACAATTTCGCAAAGCTCGCGTGAACGCAAATGGCGACGAACCGACAAATCGCCCCAAATTTCATCATGCACGCTTGAAATCCTTGAATTGCTGGCAGCCTGCGAGGGACACTGCGTAGAGCGTCCCCTGACGAGTCCCGCACCAACTCCAGTCTCTTTGTTAAAGCAGAAGATGGGGAAACGAAAGTGAATCACCTATTTTACGTGAAAGTTGCCCCCCCCCCACACACACACACACCGACACACACAACCCCACACAACCCCATACACACACCCACACACACACACTCCCACACACACCCACACACACACCCACACACACACACCCATACGAACACATGCACTTGGCCTTGCTAGTAGTCAGGATCTTTTGCGATATATGTTTGACCACCAGACCTACGTTGCGAAGCAACCGAGACTTGGAAGTCACATTACTTTCTTCTTTGCCAATCAATTAATGCATCCTCTGCCAGAAGAAAGTTACTGAAGAAACAGCAACAACATTCGCATGCAACGCTTTGCCAAGCCGCTTTTGTCTATAACATTTATGTCATCAGCTATTTGTCACATCGACTTAAAAAATGATTGATGTTAGAGTTAACTTTTCCCTCATAGGCAAGGTTTACCAACCAGCTATATTATTCATGATACTGGCAATCGATCATATTTATTTGGAAACTTCTCAAACGAATCAAGTTGATGCAGCACTTCTTTTAGAAAATCCGAAGAAAGTATGCGCTAATCTGCTTTCCTCTGATCCTCTGACACTGGGAGAAAAATAACGAAGTAGAATGGAAATTGATTATTTACATGCACTAGATGTGTCTTGGCACGTGGAAGTCGATGCTCGCCTGTCACCTCGGCTTCCGCTTCCAGTGGAATTCTCTCTGGGTTCCTTCGTTTTCCTATGGATGGCTTTCTCGAGGTGAGGCCAAAAGAACAATTTCCGAGTCAGGCCTTGCTGGAATGCCTAGAAGCGATATCTATTTTCTCCAAGGTGAACGTCTGAACGTCTTGAGTTTCAGTCGATTCGATATGCATTCCTGTATCTTTCCTTTGGTACATCCGGCTCACCCACTTCTAGGTCTCCAGGACGGTGTTACTAGAGACGTAAGAACGACCGGGTTTGCCACAACAGTGCGACCATGCAACCATTTCGAAATTCCGGCGATGGAACAGATGAAAATCTTTCGATTGAGCCGAATGTTTGTCGGATTGATCCCTCCTGACGAAACTGTACGATATCCAGGGCGGCTCGAGGCACGTAACGATTGAGTCCGAAGGACAACGGCAGCCCCCTCTTTCAGAGGCTTTGAGTACAAGTTTTGTGCTGTGCCTGCTTTTCACTGGAGGAGTGGTTTATATCGAGCATGGACGTGGATGAACATTCTAACTGCTCCAAGTGGGAGTTCTCCTCTGCCTCACATGACACCTGAACATTGATACGAGAGAGCCCCAGAGCTGGGGTTTTGTCAGAGGATCCCGTCTTCTGGAGTTGGCGCTTGTTGTCGCGGTGCTTGGTCTTCCGAGTCTTGCTGGTCCAAAGATTCCCTGGCTGGTTTTTCGCAAGTCTACACATTCAGTTTTTCCTCACTGCCTAGCGCCTCCCAAACAGTTTGCTCCTTGGTTACATTCCGGCCTATGGCCTGAGCCAACTGTTCATTGTCTATCACTTATTTATTTATTTCATTTATTTTCATATATTTTATTTGTTTTTCAAATGTCAAGCCAATTGTGGAATTAAGTCCTCATCCTGAGAACTTGAGAGGAAAATAAGGAACGAGATTCGTTTTAATTTTGAAGTTTCATTTAGGGAAAAGCAATGTTATTCCAGAGCCAAGTGTTTCACGTGAAAGGCATTTTCCCCATACTACTGTGCTAGGGCGAAATGGTGCAACTTAATGCGAGAACATACTCGATCTCCCCCCGCTAAATGCCATCAATATCGCTGACGGCCAAATCACGCATTCGATGAATCCAACTACCATACATTGAAGAAGATCCAAAAAACGTTTTCAGAGAAAAATGTTCTTCAGGTGTTTTCACTACCGCACATTGCAAAACACCCGAAAAACGTTTTTCCCACAAATGTTTTTATATGTAGCCTCAGTCTAAGCGGGCTGCGTCCCGGTCAGATCAGCTCAACACGATATGCGCGGCTCGAAGCAGCTAAGCTCGGTCGGCGATCGAGTTCCGGGTAGGGTTCATCCGTGCAGGCCTCCGACACGCAGACAGGAGGACGCATAGTGACGACCCCCACAGCAGAATTTTTGGACTTTTGACTCAATAAGTATCGCCTCCAGGTTATAAGCTCTCGATTGAAATTTCCCTTCATGAAAATCCGTTCATCCGTTTCCCGGAATCACACAAGCAAGGACAGTCCGTATTAGCCTCTATTGTATATGGTTGGATGGATGCATACCAGCGAATACTCCTCTATTGCTCGGAATCTCGTCATTGTGCAAAGGAGTAAATTTGTTTATGGACTTTGAGGTTGGAGAGAGGAGACGAACATTTTCAGTCTCGGTGCCTGTTCCATTGGAAAGACAGGTACTCGGGCGTGAGATTGAGCCTTCGCTTTGCAACAACATTCCTTCCTTTTCCTTCAATTTTATTGCGTCTGCGATATTACCGAGCACACAGGAGTGCACATAGGTCCCAGAGTCACATTGGCGACAACACGTCGGCAAGGGAGGCGAAGGCCTAGACGAACTTGACGATGCAACAAATGGGATCTTCTGTACATATCGCACTAAAGATTTCGGTTCCCGGCTCGCACAGTCGTTTAGCCGAAGGATGAATACAAGAATGAGTTTGTGGACACGACTGTTCCTTGTGATTCGGAGGCCAGTTTCGTTTCTG
The DNA here is from genome assembly GCA_905338385.1 of Darwinula stevensoni. NCBI lineage: Eukaryota > Metazoa > Arthropoda > Ostracoda > Podocopida > Darwinulidae > Darwinula > Darwinula stevensoni. Next base: position 2,379 of record CAJPEV010004433.1, on the reverse strand, counting down.
CAGAGAAGAGACAAAATACAGCAACATGTCAACGAAATCGTATTCGGTTCTAGTTTGCATTCGAGTGCCGAAACCCATTGGACAAACTACACTTGCCATTGCAGGAACATTTGCAGTGGATTTCGGGATTTGCAACTGACAACACAATTCCTTGGACCTGCAGTCTCCCACGGTCATGAGATTCACCGTCCCCCGGTATACAGAGAGAAACGTATCGAGCACCTAGACACTGGTGAAGACATTGACTGCATATATTCAAGGAGTCGATCAGGTTCAGGTTCATGATGTCGGTTCCACTCGCACCGTCACACGTTCCCTTCACTCTCCTGAATAATTCGGGAGCGAATGCCAGCCAAGCCAAGCTGCAATCGCAGTGGATGGGATTGTCTGAAAGAGTGAAAGGACGATGAGCGTCGCGAGAAGGCTGTAGTGGATGACAGCCTTTGGAGGTCATGGAATGAGGTGGGACAGCATGGAACTCACCCTCCAGGGAGAGAAGTCCGTTTCCGTGGGACATGACCTCTAGCATGGGTCGGAAGATCCCTTCGTTCAAGTGAGCCACGTTGTTCCAGGTGAGTTCAAGCGTTGTGTCGGCATGTAAACCTAGAATTGAGACTGGGTGTCATTGCAGTGCTCATTTAAATTTGAATACTCTAACGTATTTAACCTCAGCGTTGGGATGGGGAAAAGTTTTGTACGACAAATATGGCTTGCATCGAGACGACTCCTTAGTGAAAAGCATTTGAGTATCAATATTTGTGCTAACAACGCACGCTCTGATAACTTGATTCAATTACGAGTCTGTGCTAACTTTTGGCGGGACAAGATGTCCCTATGCAATTCCTATTCCGTCATTCCTCCTTACATTCCATCACCATACGACAGCATCCTAGAATACTTCCAGGGTTAGTTCATGGGGTGAGAGAACCCAAAGTGAGAAAGTGTTTCTCAGGGTTTTCTCTTCTTCTTTTTCATATGAATGTAAAATAATGCTCAATGGCTCTGCACTGTAAACAAAACAAAGCGATCGAAAATGCTCGTTTTTAAACTCGAAACCATATTTTTGTGGTTTTCTCGAATATTCATTGCATATCACTGCAAAATTAAAGGCGGAAAAACAATTTTCATTAGAAAGAAGCTATACTGTATTTCTGCTTGTTATGCTTCATTGCTGGGAAACAAATTTCCAAAGGAAGTACAGTATCTCCTACCACCCTCCTGGTTTTAAAAGCAGAAAATTGACCAAAGTTGAAGCTGGTGGTGGAATGGAGGAGACGCCCGAGTGCTCAGCTTCAATATTACCTAAGCCACACCCAACTTGTTTTGCATGGAAATTCATTTTTAGACTTGCATTGGCTTGCAGATATGTTTGATGAGCTTTATTCCAGTCAACGACAGATAAATCAAGAAATATGAAAGCAGAAATCTTACTCAATGTTCATCGAAATTTTCTCTTGCTTTGCATACGAGAAGAGGGCCTGAAAGATGAGGCACTTAGAAGAGATTTAAAATCCCCTGTCCGTTTCCAATATTTAATTTCCTTTCGAATAATTACTCATTTCCCTATTGAGACTGAATAAATTTGGATGAAGTTAATATCATTTTGGGAACATATCAACCTATGCAGAGCGCAAGTTTCGTGACTTATATCCGGTGAGAACATAGATATCTATCTCTAACGAGATTCGTTTTAATTTTGAAGTTTCATTTAGGGAAAAGCAATGTTATTACAGAGCCAAGTGTTTCACGTGAATGGCATTTTCTCCATACTACTGTGCTAGGGCGAAATGGTGCAACTTAATGCGAGAACATACTCGATCTCCCCCCGCTAAATGTCATCAATATCGCTGACGGCCAAATCACGCATTCGATGAATCCAACCTGGCAGGAAATGGATCTCCGACCACCTCCGACGTGGATCCGCATTCTCTTATGATCCCGAGTCCCTTTATGGAAGGAGTTTGAAACCTTGGTAGGATAATGAAATTTTTTTAATTTAGGAATACGTTCGCTAGTAAATGATTGAAATCCTAGGTTGAAAACGGAGCAGAGCATTGCTTTCAAATGAATGTAGGCAATTTATCCCAAATTCGACTGGGTGCGTGGAGAAGTGAGCCTCTCGGTTCGGTCCGAGTTCGGACAATTGGCCGAAAAAAGACTGGATACAGGGTGTGGAATTCGGGCTGGAACCATCAGTCGAAGTTCGGACAATTGCCGAAAAACCGACCGGGTGCGTTCAATGATAGTCCCCAGTCTCGACCGAACTCAGTCTTTAGTCTCAGTCTCATATATTGTAGTCGTGGGCCACAATTTAAAATTCATAGGCGTTCATCATCAGTTGCTCCAGAGTAGGCTGGGGGAAAAGTTCCTGGTGATCGA
>CAJPEV010004432.1:0-22194 GCA_905338385.1 Darwinula stevensoni | reverse complement strand
TAGGTTCAATTACCGGCCGTCCCCTGGCTTTCTTTCGTCCTCTCTCGTCCATCCAACCTCCCTACCTTCACGTCCTCACGTGACAACTATACCATTTCAAAGTGCAATATTTTCCAAACAGCAGCAACCAGGTCACTTTTCTTAGCATTGATGGAATGAACGTTCTTTATAATTTTTTTTCTTCACAATAATGACTTGGAATCAGACTCAACCAGAAATTGCTCCAAAAGCATTTCAGAAAGGTGTATGTCTATTGGGCGATTTATCCTTGTTGAATCCTCTTTGGCAAAAATTCTGAAACAGTATGTTTTCGCTTCTAACTCCATACAGACCTAAGGAAGAGAAAAACTTTAATTTGTATTCATTAATCGTTTAATTTATCATTTAATTTGCTTTCATGGTCATGAGAAAAGGCTTCACAATTGGCGCTTGAGCAACGAAGGAATTTTTGTACCTGGAAGGAGGTCTTTGAAAGTCCCATCAGAATCCAAAGGGAGTTTCGGCAATATTTTGGTCATGAGCCTCATACCAAATGTATTGGCAGGTGGAGGGCATTTTGAAGCACTTTCAAACTTCAGAAATGCCTCTATTTTTGACAAAGATAATTCCAAATGACATGCTATCGTTCAGTTAAAGTTACTCCTTTTTTGTCCCAACTATTTGGCAGATGTGAATTTTTGAAATGGTATAGTGACTTATGGGACACCCTGAATAAGTGAAAGGTCAGATGATTGAATGAATGGAATTATCCCTGAGGGTCTCACGAAGGGTCCCTAAGCAGTGAACCTTTGCTTTTTGGACTAGCTAGGTCTGACGCAACAATGGCCAACGAAAACGAAGTCTCGTGCACAATTAGATCAGTCCTTGCTGAGAGCCTAGACCATAATCTTCAGAATATCCACCAACCCCATAAGTACTGTGAAGCATCACGGGACATACAAGTGACACATTCCATGACCGTCCCAGGGAAGAGACTTCAAAATTTTCCCAGTTAAGTACTCGGGAGCTCCCATTGGGGGCAAATTGTCCTGCAAAGATGTACTTGAACTTCCCGTGAATGTCCTGGTGCTGATGAAGTCACATCAAAGGAAAATTTAGAATTTTCGAGAATCGTCTAGCAGTTGAACTTTCAGGACGTCTTCACGATGTTCAGGACGTTCTCATGAATGCCCTTATAAGTGACACCTGGGATGTCCGAAAATAACACCAGTTCGCAGTGAGGCGCTGAGATTGGAGGAAACGGGACATCCACGAACTGATCCGTGCTCCTGGGTTATCGATGGGATCCTGTCGATCATCTGTCGAACTTCTAGGAGAGGTATTCCTCATAGTCCTCTTTCGCAAGTGCGACAGTCGCAACAATTGAAGTTTCCTAGTGCATAATATATTGCATACGTGATTTTACAATGAAATTTTGAGGTACTAGAAGAACGTTTCATTATGCCACAATCCATTGTGATAACATTAGCTGGATGCGTGCGTGCAAGAGAATGGGATGTAAGATGAAAAAGGTGCTTTCAAAGATAGTGTACTGAAAGGCCACTGGAAGCCTAACACGTTATATTCAAGGGTACATGACGAATTACCTGCTGCCACTCCGGTTTCTTTTGACTCATGCTACTGTGCATGCTGTGTGGGGTCCTCAGGGAAACCATTGGATCGCGATTTCGCATCGAATATGCAAATCATTTTTTTCACATGGTAATTGTATTGTGGGGAATTGAATCTACGCTTATGGCATATTACTTTATTCATATTATAGTGTTACACGTTACATCTTTTTCTACTTATGAGACTTTCCGCCGAAATTTCGAGAACTTTAACAGCAGGTCTCATAATACTAATGCTCATAGATGCATGAACATAAGTAATAAGAGGGAAAGTAGAGTTAGAGATAGATCTGACATAGAATTCATTAACTACTAACCTGGATATTGCACCCTGATGTTTTGAAACAACTCAGGGAGGATGTTTTCATAAACATGCGGTGCTCTTCCACCATTCGACTTGGATCCAAAAAGGCTGAAAGAAACGACATGTTGACCTCGACCGCGTGAAGTCGCCCTCGCACTGCAGATAGACGACGTTGGATCGTCGCCTACGAAATAATCCCGTCGGTCACAGCCACAGCGAAGTTCCAAGGCCCAGATGGAAACCAGTCCTTTGTTCACCGTTTCAACTTTTGCGTACTGAAAGATGTACTTCGACAATGGCAGGGAGCATAGGATGAAGTAGAGCAGCAGAGATAGAGCCAGGAGTATGCCTTTATTCAGCTTCATCCTCATCGTGTCAAAGCAACTTCAAAAAGGCTGCTCTTCTTACTGGACCTACACTGTTCAGGGAGACATAAGAATCTTATTGTGCGTTTTCAAGTGTTGGAGCTTCATGCATTCACACCATAAAGGTGGAGGGGGAAAGTATTCCCCATGGCTTCTTAAGGTAAAAATTATATTGTTTTTCTCTTGCATTCCTCTTTGTTCCAGTAGTCAAGGGCATTCACGAATCCCCAACACCATTACACAATATGAGTTAAGATCATGTGATATCGGTGAGGTGTGAAATAGCTGAATGTGCTCGCAATTCTTCGAGACAGGTAAACTGGTAAACTGACAGGTTTGGAGTTGTTGCTCTTAGACGACTGAGCGGCCAACTTTCAATCAAATTTAATGTTTGTCTTTGATTTTAATGTGGAATTGCCACCTACTGTCCTAATGATAACTGGAGCAGGCGCCGCGCATGAGACAGCCAACCAGTCCAGTTGCGTCGCGGAAATCTTCCCAAGCTTCTTCTTCTCTGTGACTGGTCGCCGACTGTTGAAGACGTGGTGCCGGATGATGTTGTCTTTAAATCTCACTTCAAAACTCCTCAAAGCTGGAAATTGTGGTTCATAAGCTGATTTTCAAAAGCCCTTGAGCCCCAAATGGCTTTTGACGTTCGTCAAAACGTCTTTCAAAAGAGCCCATCCGTACCATCTGAATAGAGATGAGAAGGGATCACATGCACACCATATTTTGCCATTAGTTTCAGAGTCATGTGTCGAGCAATCGTATGCGTATGATTTTCAAAACATCAATAAATCCCAAATTCCTGTGAGGACTTGATTAATGAACAAGTAATAAAATTTCGGCAATTGCATATCCCCTTCGATGGAACTATATTTAAGATTCGTCCAAAGTGATTCTTCCGTCTGTTAGGAGATGTATGATGAAAAGCCATATTACACGAATGACCATATGCTCCTGAGTTATCCCAAGGATAAATCAACAAAAGAAAAGTTTTTTCCTAATAAGCAGCTGAAACAGGGATGCATGACGATTACCTGTCATTCCCATAGGTACCATAGGGAAATAGTAGATATTGCGATCGGTCTGTCACTTTTAAAAATTATTTTCCATTCCATCTCTCCGCAGTAACCAAAGCTACCTGACAAACACGACTCGCTGCATATGTGGAGTTTCCAGCCAGGATCGGGGTCCCCGTCTTGCACTGAAACATCCACTTCTCTTCCAGCTCTCGCGGATGACGCATCCATAGTAAACAATGGGAGAGAGCGACTGCTCGCGGCCGTGTAGACAAGGTTGCTAGCCGTACGCGTGAAATACCGCAACTGCCTTCCTACACTTCATACTCTCTTCTCATCTCCATGCAATAATAACGCGCAGACCATTGCAAGCAAGTCCATTTGTCTGGGACTTTTTATATGGGCCTAAGCCCGTACCAATGACATGTATTTTAATGTTGGATGGTTTGGATGCGGCGAAGATGATAATTCCAATGGAATAGGGGGCAGAATAATGACAGATCTGTACAGTGGCGTAGCGAGGGGGGGTCAAGGGGAGACAGTTCCCCCCGGGTTCAGGGCTGAGGGGGGCGCAAACTCAGGCACCGACTCAGGAAGTCCCTCAGGGACTCAAACTTTCGAGTTTTTGAGTTTGCGCCCCCCTCAGCCCTTCGCCCGGGGGCAACTGTCCCCCTTGCCCCCCCCCCCCTCGATACGCCTCTGCATCTGTATTTTGGATGGTACTCTCTAGAATTTTGTTGTTGCTATTACTGGAGCCTCGCCTAACCTCCCAGGAGGCCGCGCGACTCAACCCATATAAAGGTTCAGCAACAGACGCAGCAGCACCTGTTTAATTTCTTCAAAACATTCTCGTTACGAAGGTCAACCTCTTCGTATTCCTCTCTGAGAGCATTCAAAGCACGGGAACCTATGGCTCCTTAACCGGTTTAGCTTATGAGTCATGGCTAAAAATGAAGGTTTTCCTTCCTTTTCCTCACGTATCAAAGAATGCACATGTCAGTCGCCAACATCAGGAAAACTTATGTTGTTTTGAAATATTTCGCTTACGAGCCCCAAACTGAATCTAAATGGCTCACATGGCCAAATAGGTTCCCGCCCCCTAATCTAGAGGTAGGAAATTGGACATACTTCTAACCCTCTCAACACAGAATCGCTACAGCGAATATTGAGCTCCTACTCCCCGTAATTCCCAGAACCACTGATTCTCGTTTTTTCAAGCTGTCAACTTCATTCTGGCATTAATTACCTCCCCCCTCCCCTCCTTCCCTGTGTGGCTTCTCCTGGGATTTTAAGGGTGGCCAGATATTGAATTAACCGGAAAATTATACTACTCATTGATCAAATAGGAATTTGAGCAGCCAATGCAGTAATCATACAAGTTCAGATCGACTATAGAAATAACATCCCTGGCGAATACATGGACAAAAGATTCTCGAATTGGCTTACCGTGACCTTGAATGACCCCCGCAACGAAAAAACAGTCGATGGCTATTATGCTCTTTCTCGACGCAAAGCACCAAGAGGAAATGAGCTTCCCTTAATGATGACTCCTTGAGTACTGCAGAGCTGGTTTGCCGAACGCATCGATGCTGCGCAGCTGACCGCGGTAGCCTGCGAAAAAAAACTGCCTTGGAAATACATGACTCATTGCCCGTTGCACCAAATCACTCTGAAGTCGAAGTAACGACTCTTCACGAAGAATAAGAGAGAAGAATAGGACATATTCTTCCTTGGTGACACAGGCTCAAAAAAAGATTGTTCGCGACATTCGAAGGAAATGAGAGTCCAAACCGGGTTCAACTCCCCTCCCACCGTACTTGAAGCCTGAGACAAAGGATGGGGCATTAGGATGACGACTTTATATTCATGAATCAGGGTATTTACCTTCAATAGGATACGGAAGTCGCCGAGACCTTCGCGTCTCTGACTATTCTGATTTCAATCTTGTTCCTCGTGTCCCCTCATGGTGTCATCCCCGGTTCACCTCAGACAATCAGCCTTTCCTCGGCCCCCTCTCTTCTGGAATGCAGTGCTTTTAAATTAGGAATTTAAAATTTTATTTTTTCCTTTGCATTTTCCATGACACCATTTGTCATAGCTTTTAGGTTTATGCTCCATATCTCCCCGTTATTGAAAGGGCATTTTAAATCCGCGTTATTGCAACTTTTACAATGCACCTACTCTGTAGGCGAAAGTTTCGATCTCTTGATAACTTCCATGCAACGAAACGAGAAAAAGGTTTACAAATCGAAAAGCTTGCCATTGCAAGCTGTCAATCGTTTAGAAAATTTGTCAACGTTAACCCTTATCCGGGCATGGTATTTTTGTGACACAAACGGGCAAGGCCAAACATTTTTATAATTTTTTCCTTGAAAGCAAATTCAACCTTTAAAAATTCGTTTTTGAATCTGTGGATGATTATCTATGAAATCCATATCAAATTTGAAGAATATTTTGAAAAACTTGCGGAGAGTAATGAAACGAAATATACCTTGGGGAGTCCATTGGACTCACCTTGCCCGGATAAGGATTAAGAAAATGACTTCCTTCTTTGGATTCATGGCCGGGCATTCCTCTCCTCAATCCCTTCTGTCGCGTAACAGTTCACGTACCAGTACCGGTCCAATCCTAGAAAGGGCCGGGCTGCACGGACCCTTAATGCGGTGCCATTTCATGTAACCTGTCAAAGTCTGTCGCAACCCAGCACGAGACTGAACAATGTCTTAAAAACGGCCACAAAGACGGACTTAGAAGGCTAGCGTTGTTCCGAGAAGTCGCATTTTGCGTGATTTGTAACTCGGGATGATTTGCGCCCCATCACTAGCCTGGGCAGGACGCCACTGAACCCTCCCTCAGGCTGTAGATATGAGTGACATTTTGAAGGGAGGAAAGGAATGGGTCTAGAGCTTCATTATGACGAATACTCCAGCTTCTTTGTGGATTATAAGTGGTCCTTTCTGGGCCGGGTATCTGTTCCGTTCCCCCCCTACGGGGCTTCACACATTCATTATCCTTTTTACTTCCATCTTGCTTTCACCTTTCCCTCTTGACATTTTTTTTGCTTCCGACGAATTTTTTCGTCAATGTGCAATATTGTATCCACGACCTCTACCACCTTCTCAATAGATGCAGCATGGATATAATACAGAACAAATACAATGAGTCGTTTTCCCTTCAGGTGACGCTCCTTTTCCCGAGGCTTACTTCAAGGGTGTATCTTATTTGAGACAGTATAAAACAAAGTTCCAGTCGAAAATTTATTAATTCATTTTGAAGTTTGCAGGCAAACCGCTCAAAAAAAGCAAATGAAGATATTCAGAAACTCAACATGCATTAGAATCGTAAAGGAAGATTCTGCACCGTAAGGTTTGCAACAAAAAAACGAGATACCGCACCATGAGCCTCCTTGGCCTGTAATTCGAGGATAGGGAGAATTCGTGGAGCGAAGGAGGCACATAACAGACCTGACGTGAAGGTAATCCGTGGGTACGGGCATGGCTTGGATTTTTAATGCACTCCAAAAATAAGAAAATAGTATTTTATGACTGTTTTTGCAATTTGCAAATTTTCAATTTGCAAAGCAGTGATTAGGGCGTTGCGGTATGCGCTTAATTCCATAGGTATACCATGGCTTATTACAGCGGTATACCGGTGATACCGGAGAGGAGCGTGGGGCCGGGGGGGGGATGGGTTTGCTGCTTCAGTTACGAACTCCCAGAAAAACCCCAAGAAGAGAGGGAGTCTTTCTATTGTGATGGCGTCGAGCTAGTCGCGCATCTGTATGAATGCCATTCGATTGGACGGCATGGGGGATTCGTTTGTTTCAACTCAAATGGATAGATTCTGACGGTATGCCCAGGATTACTACCACGATGAAAGTTGCTAGGAGGACTTAAATTAAGGAGCTTTGAAAAAATAGCCATTAGGGAAAATAAACCATTTTATAATTGTGCATGGTCGCACGTTTCATACGTTTCAAAATACCTCTAAACACACAAGGTCGCTTTGGGTTTGACGACGACGTCAGTGTCTCCAATTTCGTCATATTCCACATAGGGGATTCCACATAGGGAGCTCACATAGGGGATTCAGGCACACAGCAGAGGGCACAGTCAAGGCGCAGGTTGAACTCACAAATTACGGTTATTGATCCTTGGGTCCAGATTAAATACGAGGTTCACTCCAGGGACTTCCGGCTTCGGTTTTCCCTGGGCTTTGAGCGTCACCGTGGATGGTGATGGGGAAGATAGTTGACAATGTATCATATTTTTAAAAATGGCTTTTCAGGTATGGCGCCGAGACGACAGAATGATGAGAGGCGGTATCCATGAACATGGACGGTATTCCACGGTTTTCACCATGGCGATAATACCGGAAAAATATAGATGGGGTCGGTATGATAATCATGAGAACCGGATACCGCGGTATGATGAAAATACCGAGATACCGCAGAGCTCTAGTAGTCACCCATTTACATTTCAGCATATTTCAACCCCCCTTCATCAAATGAATTGACCTCTCAGCGGAAGGGAAGTGCTGTGATGCGCGTCAATAGGTGCGGCAGCCTTTCCTTATCCCCTATCCGTGACAAAATTGAACCATCTCGAATTATTTTCAAAGAGCATAAACAGGAACAGAATTTGGCGTGCTTCTTCCTCTCTCAACTCAGAATCGCCCCAGCAAATTTGAAGCTCCACCTCCTCGGGGTTGTGGAGAACATTCCATCTCACTTTTTGAAGATGCGAATTCAATTCCGGTCCCACACCCCCCACCGCTGGGTAGCCACTCCTGGGGGATTTTCGGCGGAAACAGACCAACCGAAAAAAAGATATTGACTTCTAGGTGACGAAAAGAGCCCTGTTCGTTGTTTTTGGTGCACCATGTCGGCATAAAGTATGAAATTAGCTGTCATTCATTTAGGCTTAGATGATAGGTTCGGTCCCTCCCCAGTGTTGCCGGATATCATGTTGGAGTTATGTCAGATTCATGATTTCTTCGGCTTTTGTATTGGTATGTGGATCTACTTCTCTACGTACGAGACATTTTTTTGCTGACCTCATGAGATGAGCTGAGATTGCAACGGTGGTTTGAGGTAGACGATCGATTTATTGGGATATGGAGATATCCCATCCGGACATCCCTAAATTAAGCCTTTCACAGCCGAGGATTTAAATGCCCAGCCAAGCTCTCCAAGCATGGCAGTGGAGGCTCGTCGCATTGAACACGCCATATGCCGTGAGCGGCAGCGAAAGAGTTAACGGGATGGCGCCCGACTCGTATTAGATCAGCGCTTTTCAAAGTGCGGCCTGCGGGCTGCAAGCGGCCCACTTCATGGTTTTATGCGGCCCACTAAGATTAGCTAATACTTCACTTTTTATCATGCAACCGTTTCATCAGCACCCATGAATAATCGCGATGAACACCGTAATTTCGCATTTCAAATTCTTCGCGGAAAACTATCAAGTTTATTCGTCGTTCAGATATTGAGATATTTATGTATTTTTGGTGTGCACCTGCTTGCAACTTGTCTAAAATTCAGAGCAACCACATACTGCAGTATTTACTTGCAAGTAAATGGTGCTAAGAAGAAAAAAAGGCGTATTTATCGAAAATACAACTTGTTACACAGCAACACCGATGCATTTACGTGAGCTCAGACTCCAAGTAGGGGTAAGTATGGATGCGGCAAAAATAGGCAGTTTCCGATTTCCATTCAATTTTTCTAGAGGACATTCCGGTTTAGAGTAGTGTGACGAGGAGGTCGATGGCTCGATCAAGGATTAACAATGTAGAAATGTTGTATACTTTTCAATGCGGCACCACTCCAGGTTGACTAACAGTATCACTGCGGCCCACACAAGGCCGACCAAGGTGTTCGTGAGGCCATCACCTCAAAAACGTTGGGGACCACTGCATTAGATGCTTCTTAGAGGCATTCTCTCCTCAGAACTAGTCGAGATGGTTCGAGGAACTCTAGATAACGCGCCTAAAAACTCTCAAACTTTCCACGTCCCCAATGGAACGGTTCGTGAAACTCGAAACAGGCCTCAAATCGGCCTAACGTTACACGTCCTCAAGGAGGTGTATGAAAGACCAGGGATTAATTCTTGTAGGCCTGATTGGCCCCGTAATTAGAGGATGAGTTTATTTGAACGAAAAAAAGTCGTCTTAGGCCTGATCAGAAGACAGTCCGTCTGTTAGGCCTAGGCCTAAGACTAATGATTCCGATGGAGAAAGAAGATGGGATTGAGGCTGCAGAAAGGGGTAAGCCGTTAAAAAGAGGGTTTTCACTTTACTTCATTCGGAAACATCCACGTTTCCAAAACTTGAAGGAGGGCCGCGCAGGAAAAGCGTTTCCGTCATAGGGTGCTTTGGCATTTCCGAATATCTTCTATTAGGTACTCAGCATTAAATTATGAACTCATCGACATGTCCCAATCGGTCAATGCTTACCTACCAAATTTTGACATTTAAAATCTCAAAAAATAGCCACTGTTTCCCATACATCCGCTTTATTCCTTCTCGTGCTGAATGCACAGGAAATGTTAGCAAAATGTATTCAACTGCTTTTTGGCACCTAAGACCTTTCACATTTTGCTATATGAAGAAAAACTTTTTGGTAATGAATCTAATTGGAAGAGGCCAGAAGTTGCGACGGCTACCACTCTTAACACGAGAGGCGTACCATTCTCCTCTGCCATTCTACGCCATAGGTTATGGCATCTTATCTGCATAGGTTTCATACTTGGTGGCGCCCGATTTCTGATTGACACAGATCATTGTGAATGCGCATCGCGATTCCACCAACCGACCGTAGGTTCTCCCCTTCAGTAAAGACTTGGTAGATGCATCGTTTCACTGTGAAGTTTATTTATTTCGGTCAGGAGTGACGGTTCGCGCCGTCGCAACCATGCAAAGCTTTTCTGCTTCCGTTTCATGTCACGGCCGATTCTTTGGAGTTTTTACGATCGATGAAGCGAAAAATAATAACAGAAACTCTTCGCAAGAAATGTTGGTGGAGATTGCACAGGCGATGTCGCCGCAGACGAAACGATCGGTGTCGACGCTGAAAAAAACGTTTGGCCTTGGCAGTTGCGGCGCGAACTGCAGAGCCGTCCCGAGCCTCATGAAAACCTGGTAAACCAAGGCGTTCTCAGTGGTGATAGTGGCAACGAGCTCGAGCGTCGTGATGATGGTGTTTGGGGACAAAATCTCCCTGTCAGCTGCAGGTACATGATTCTGAGGAAGCGGTCGAGTTCCGAATGAGAAATGCGATGAACCGCGGGTGTCACGCAGAAGGTATGCTGACAATTGACCGCGTACTGCGAACAGTCGGTCCGTACGCCGATTTTCGGCGGTTAGGAGAAGCGGCTCGCGAGGAAGAGGAGCGTGTTAGGCGTGAGGGTGGTCAGTGGCACGATATTAGACTGCCGTTCACGCGTTTTGATTCCGATGACCGGAGGCGTTGCAACTTTCGCACCGGTGCCGAGAAGTGCACATTCGTGTTTGTCGGTGAAGACGGAAATGTTCCGCACAACGTCGATATCGCAGTGCATCCGAAGGGCCATCGGACTTCCATGCGCATCGATACAAACAGCGGTTCAAGACATCGATACAAACAGTTCACCCTGTGATGTTCGTGCAACTGATTCTTAACGGTTGGACCATTTGGGACGAGGCGCCAACGGCTCCGAATGATGCGTTTGTAGTCATTGACCGCGCTTTCAAGGGTCTCATGCATTTGGTGGTAAAGCGATGGAACATTTCCGCACTTTTCATTCAACCATAAGTATGCGAGCAAACGCCGAAGAGGTTGAGTTTCCACATGTATCGCTTTAGCTCGGAAATGACACGTTTCCCAGGGCTACGGGCCGAACATCAGAAAACTCCGTGCGTCTCCCCAATCTTTTCCTGAGAAACGATTTGGCGAGCGAAGCGTTTGGTCGAGAGCATCGCGTACGCAAATCGGCCGAGTCGGGGCGCAATTTTGTGCCCGGAAAATGAAAATTCCCGTTTGGCGAAAGAAGATGTTCTGTCCCGTCGGAAGGTGCATCGAGAACATACAAGAGCACTGACGGTGTGGAGGCAGATCGGGGCGAAGACGATGGTCGTCTATCCCGTCTAATTCCTCGATTCGATGAACCCGAACGGTGGACCGCCTCATGATCTCGACGTTAAAGTCGGTGCCATGGTCACGCTTCTTCGCTATCGGTCTATGGAAAACGGCATTTGCACTGGCATTCGGTCGATTGCTCGATATACGAAAGACGACGTCAGATGATCACCGGCGCGCGGCGCGGAAACTCGCATTCACTGCCACGAGCGTCCCTCGACACGTCCATCGATCCGAATATTCCCTTCGACATGAACCGAAGACGATTCGTTTGGCTTCCGGCATGACCATCGACAAAGCTCAGGGACAAGTGGCACGGCTGGCCGACTGCTGACGGAGCCCGTTATCTCTTTCGGTCGGCTATACGTTGCCTGTTATCGAGTCCGGTTAACCGATTTCCTCACAAACCAAGTGGTTGCATTTTCCTATTTCCAATTTCTTTCATAAATCATTTTTACTACTCTCGTGTGGAGGGGCTTAAAAATGAGACTTTTAACGTTAACTTTAGGCTGAAACAAGAGAAAGAAAATTTAGCACGAGCGGTTAATCGGAGGCAAAAGGAAAAGGTCCGGCCTCGCACCACAGACAGGACAAGCCGTCTAGGAGACGACTGATGACGAATAATAAAGCGGTGTTCAAACAAGGACAACAGTTATTTACTTAAAGTTAAATTAAGAAAGAAAAGAAATATCACAGATGGTAATGGAGAGACAGCAGGCGTTGGACGAGAGAGGACCCCTAGAGACGGACCCGCCAGACGGACGACCCACGACAGCCAGACGGAAAAAACACTCGACGGCATGGCCGGAAGGAAGGGGATCACACCCCCAAAATACAATGTAGGGCCATGCGGGCCCAACCCTGACATGGGCAGAACCCATGCAGGGTCGCGAACGAAATAATGTCCTGCGGGAGCCACAAGGCTCTATTAAGGTTGCATTCGAATTTTAATAATTTTACTCATACGACACTACCAATTTTTTGTTCTTGATTTCGATTTTCAGATTTATACTTGCCGTGGTTTCTTCGACTTATCTTGCATATACTTCAGATTCTGTGTTCGTTTTTCTCATATTGATTTCCAAATTAAATTTTTTTTTTCTCATTTGTCGCTTTGAAAGGATCTTTTCAATTCATTATTCATTCCTTCATTCGCGTTTTGTGAGGTGTGCTCTCCATGATAATGGAATAAGCAGGGCGGCAACACTTTCGAACTTCTCGAAGTTTGTTTCAAAATGTTTAATGTTTGATTTCAACCGAACTGCTTCATATCTTTATGCGAACATTTTCACATTTCTGCCCATTACACTAGTGTAATTTATTTTCTGGCATTGCCTCCTCATGAAAGTGGAACTTTTCGTGCCGTATGCGTGACACAGCAAGGGAGATTTTGGATGTCCTTAGTATTCCAGTGACAGAATGTTTTTCAAGACATTCGCTTTCTGGAAGACTGGTTGATTTACACCTCGTCTTCTAGATCAACTAGGGAACTCAGCATATGGACATTTTCTTCATTATTAATAAGTTGTAGATTCATCTTTATTTATTTTTTTAATACAGGGTCCTGCAAAAGTTCCCATGCATTTTGAAAATATAATTTTTTCACGAATCAACGGATTTTTGGCGATTCTGATGTGTTTTTTTTTTCAATTCTACGGACATTTTTGATACAAATGTTTTCATTATAGTAAATTTCAGTCTTTATTTGAATTTTTTTCTCTGGAGCTATGACGCCTAAAGAGAATCGAAGTGCTAATCAAAGTGTACGGCAACTTTTGCGCAACACTGTACATGAGTACTTGCATAAAAAATTAATTAATATTATATGCATCTATACCAAATAAACTCGCGATGCGAGCCGTAACCTTATTGTAGATTACGAGCAGTGATCAGGTTTCGTAAGGATGGTAGCAGTGATTAGTTCAGATTGAGTTTAAGATTTGAGGCGTGCTAGATGGACGAAGAAGGACTGGAAGAAGGACTACTTCCTTATTAGAGATGTCCCATCACTCCGAAAATTCATGGAGGGGTTTCGGAGGAAATGGACGAACCATAAGAAAGATATTGACTAGTAGATGATGAAATATGACCATTTGTTGTTTGCGATGCGCCATTACGCCAAAAAATTTAAATAGCTGCCTTTCAATTAGGCTTAGAGAACTTGCACCGGTAGCGTCTCACAGTGTTGCCGGATACCGTGCCAAAAATTGCTCCAGATTTAAGACTATTTTAGCCTATAGGCATCAGGATCTCCTGTTAATTTTTTGCATATTATACATTTTCTTCATGAATTTATGAATTGAGCTGAGAATGAAGCGGTGGTTAGCAGTGATTGATCGATATAGTGGGATATGGAGACATGTCATCCGGTCATCCCTGAATGGATGGCGCACGCCATGGATTTCATGCTTCCTGGAGGCATTCCTTCCTCAGATCTAATCGAGATGGTTGGAGGAACACCAGATAGGCCTAACGTTCCACGTCGGCCCGCAGCCCGCTTAAGCCTCTAAGCTTGAGAACTCCAGGTCTCTCATGACGTGTTTGCCCCAAGGGGGGACGAAGGGACCCACGCAAATCTGCCTAGAAATGCATTTTCGGGGGTAACGGTTCAAAATGAAGGGCATTCTGTGAAAGTGGACAGGGTGGCAAGGCGTGCCTTTGGCATGGGAAATCGTGCAAGATAATTATAATGAAAATGATGAAAACTTCCCAATTGATGGTGAAATTTCTTTCTTTGGGATGGGTTGTGCGAAATCGATGCCTGGCCATCTCTCATCCATACACAATACATAATCTCTCTGTGTTAGGGTGTCATTCCGATAAGACTCCTCTTTGACGGATGAGCGGATTTTCGTGCTTGAGATGTCGATCGTAAGCGTATGACTGGCGGCAATACTTCGTGTATCACGAGTCCAAAAATTTGTCTCATTTTCATGCAATGAGGCCACTTTTCGACCAATTATAATAGCGAAATATCGAACGCCTTCCGGAGAAGGGCTCACACGGCATGACCCGCACTCGACACGAAACTTGTCGAACGGTCCAAAGCCAGCTTTGTCCTTTAAGCTCTCAAATGACGGCACTTGGCACTTGAGGTCTCAAATGACGCATTCTCTCGCACCCGACCGGAAATTGGGTTCTCAATCGACCGTCATGCGTCAGATCGTCAGATGCATGGGTCAGATCGGTCCTATCGAGCTGATCTGTATCCCGGCAAAGCTCAAAATCTTCCCCTATTCTTCCGCGGCGTTCTTTGATGAAAACAATGGGTCTCACTTAAACGTTAAGAAGTAGATTTTGAAGAAGTAGATTGAAGAAGTAGAAGAAGTAGATTGAAGATTTGGATACAGGCGATTGGGGTTTGAGGGAGACGAAACGCATTCCTTTACTCAGCGATCGAAATGATCTTGTTTGAAATGTTAAAGTTGTGTCCCTTTAGAATGCTATGCGGTGGAACTCACCGTTACTCATCGTTACAAAAGAGAAATGGGGCGTCCCTCATGATGGGAACTCTCCTCCCGCCCTCCATCTCATTACTAGGAGTTCTATATTCGTTTTGTGTGCCTCAGTTTTAAACTATAGGTTTCATTTGAAGCATGGTGGCGATAACTATTGGGTCGAAAGCTCAAAAAGTTGATGAGGTCTAATTGATGAGGTCTAATTTCAGCGATTAGAATATCTTTGTACTGAATTCCTTCCTGGGCTCTGTGCTCACAGCCAACAATGAGAGTATGAGAGGCATTGTTGGCAATGGAAGTTGCTGCTATTGTAATCGCTGGCAATGATGTGTCATAGTTTGTCGCGTAATCAGTTCTGTCGCCGGTTTATGACAGTGCATCAAGTATGTTTCCAGCATTGAGTTGGTGCTCCAATATTATTTTTTACGTGTTGGCGTCCTCAAAATGCCCCAAAAATGTGGAGAAATTTCAACTAATCTATGGCGGGATCTACTGAACGTGCTAGAAAGAGAGAAGTTCTGGAGTCACAGTCAGCGGATATGCGTGCATGACAACGTTCGCTAAAACGCTGATTCACGGGACGCTTCCAGGAATAGTGAAACTGAGGAAGAAAGAGCAGAAAGTCATGCACGAAATGTTCTCATTCCACTTTTTTCAGCCCGTGCGCGCACGGGCTTTTAGACTAGTTCATTGATAATGAGCTTCTTCCTACTTCAAACCCTGAACAATCCATGTATAAGATCTACTACGTAGTCACTCCTGAAGCGTGCATTAGCACAAAAAATTAGCCGTTTAAATGATCAACCAACACACCGTAAAACATAACATTCTCAGACTCGGATAAGATTTGGGCAAATGCTCAGTACGATTAAGAAACTATGACACCCGAAATATTTTCTCTTCGCCACTAAGATCCCTGGACAAAAGATCATGAAATAAAAGTTTGGTGACCTGAGAACACCCTTGTTCCTCATTATTCTTAAAACTACAAATCAAACCAAAGAAATTATTTCGAAGAAGAAAAATAAGAAACCAAAGAAAAGAATGCTTTCTCTGAAGGCTTTTTTTTTCTCGTGGTATATCGTGCATCCAGGTGTTATTATAATATATACAATCTAGTGGTAGAATATAAATGTTGATTTTTCTCATTAGGCTAAAATACCTATTGGGGATTTTCATGAAATTTAATTCATCCTTTCAACTATGCAACTGATATATATTTGCAAAAAATTTATTTCAAGATATTCAGAACTTTTTGAGGCATGAACGGCTTTTCATTGAAATGAAAATTGTCCACAGTGTGACAAGACATTAGGCATTGTTGGAATTTTTTATGACATTATTTTCAAACGAATTTCCCATCCCACCAATCTGTTTGCATTTTTGGAAAATTGCTATCTAAACATTCAAGAAATAATCGATTCTGAAAAAAATGTTTCAAGTGAACCACCAAAGAACTCGTATACCCAGGGAAAAAGTCACTCAAAAAATCTTTATTCATGCAGTTCACCTAAATGCCTCGAGTGGTTTGTAAGATGTACTGCACTCGTACATCTTAGACATGGCACACATATTGCCGTGTGTGTTATCCCACGCTAAGCATACCCTGAGAGCAGGTGGATCGACTGTCGGAGGAGAAAGAGCGCTGCGCCGCCACGCGGACTCGGCCCTCTGCTTCCCGGATTTCACTCGAAAGCAATCCACTCTGTCATTTGGCCACCGAACCCGGTTAACTCAATTTTACGTGTGGCACTTTCTGCCTCAGAATTTTGAGAGAACTTGAAATTCACAGCTGAATTGCAGGTTGACAGTCGAAGGAAAAGTACTAGTCTTTGAAGGGTACATTACATATTAAAAAGTAATTGCAGGGGAACACATATTTTATCTTTCCATTAGCCGAAACATAAATAAATATCAGCCCTGATAGCTATGAGGGTGAACATGCGCCGAGATGAAGAATGCACAAGTCGAAGTTTGAGTTGAACTAGTTATTAGCCCCATGGCCCCATATCTCCTACCGCGTAGTTCACTATTTTTGCGCAAAATATTTAACCGTTCTTGCGATATTTCAAGCAGAACTTCACTGTTAGGCCGTGAAACCTGTCAGTATTTTTTCTTTGACTGATGGGGATTTCCTGTCAAGCCCATTTGCTAACTCTGATCTTGTGTAATTTTTTTTCCGACCATATTTAAATCCTTCCATAATCTGATCCACTTCTTCCCCAATTTGACTCTAAATGGAGTCTAGTTAGTTAGGCAAGAAAACGCGGCCTCTAATAATTTCCCGGTTTCTCAAAGAAGCATTAGAAACTTTATATTGCTCAATGCCTTAAAGGAAAATATGCTCCCGGAGAAAGTGCCTTCTCCCATAAAGAGCGCTCTTAACTCTGTTGGCCATACTCGTAGGAATAGGGGCCTCCATGTCTCCCTGAAGATCGAAGCATATTTGATTGTTTTGACATGTCACCGAGAAACTTTTTTCTTTCTAAATGTCTCAAAAAAGTGCCTTGCAACAAGCCCTTTTTTCACTCAGGCTCTCAATTAAACCAATTAGAACGCATCTCCTAACCATGGAGAGGATTTTCTTTGCTAAGATTTGGTGATTTTTTACGAACTGAAACCATCTGGCATCCCTGAAAGAAATCCAGTGAATGCTTGGGAACCACCAAGCGTTCCTGATGCACTGAAATGAATTTCCGTTGTAGCCCAGATGAACTGGAGGAGCACTTGAGCACCCTAACAAGAGGAAAACCCTAACTAGTTCTTGTTCGCGAATCCTGGTTTCACGTTGATGCACTAAACGAGTCCGAAGTAGCACCCACCTACAGGATCCGGGACCTTTACAGATCAAAAGTCAGAAACGAATGAATCAGAAATGAATGAGAAACGGGCTTCGTGTCAGGGCGAAAGAAACCAATCACCATTATAGCAAGCGGAAGCATCATCCCATGTTTTCGTTTTCTCCCTTAATGAGAAACCTTGAACGTCAAGGGAAGAGGATAATGAAGCCGAGAGAGTGCTCCGTTACCTTGTGTGTGATCCGTTGACCGCAGCATGTGGTTTTCGGGCCTCTTCCTTTTTAAGCTGTCTTCTCTCATTTGGGTCGTCGTCTTCAGTCTTGCTCTTCATTATCATCCCCACCTGCTGCTGCTCCTTTGAGGGAAGTCTCAGGCAGTGAGTTCTTTATGATGCCGCCTTTAACAATAGTCGGAAATCACCATATTGCGGTGGATGAGTACGGGTTTGGAGCTCAATCGATAGGATGCTGTCGGAGTCGTCTGAACCACAAAATCTCGTTTCGGAGACCCGAGGTGATTCAAAGGACCCTTCCGTCTTGTGAATTTCGATTTTAATGGCTTCACCGTTACACATGTAAAAGTCCTGAATCCCACGATTTCACAAGGCGACATTCCCTATCAGCGGCGTCGAATCCCAATGGATACTCTCCTGCGGTTATTAGACGCGCTTCGCAAATTGATTCTCCTCTAACCATCTGCTGTGCTTCTCCTCCGTCTGACCGATCGCATCCGCATTCTGGGCAGGAGGAAACTCGCCCCGAAACCGTCGAAAGCCAGATGAGAAGCGAAAGTTGGAGGGGGGGGAGGGGGAGAGAGGTGTTACTCACCTCTCTCTTATACTATTTCTAGGCAGTAATAACCAGATAGACCGACAACCTATGGATTTTTAAAGTAAGTTACTCACATGAGGGAATTCAAGATGCCCTTATCAATGTAATTCACACGTAAAATGTAAATATATTGATGGGTAGAAGGTGAAGCGTGAAGCACAATTTTGAGGCATTCCAACTCAAGTGGTCAAGGCATGGTTGCGTTTCAGACGCCGATTTGCTTCAGTATTTTCAAGTATGGTGGCCTTCAATAGTTAAGAAGAAAATGAAAATCTCGGCGCCCTGGCTTTGACGCTTCTGGCGACATGCGACCTCAAAGTTTAACCCCAAGAGCAAAAGTGACCTTTGCGGTCAAAGAGCTCTTTTTCGTCATATTCGAGCTAGAAAAGCGTTTTTTGATTCAAATTAAAGGTGCGACGATATAAATTACTAGCGACCTGCGGCCGCTACGGTGGCCTTCTAATAGGCAGAAATTTGAAAATGTTCACATAAAGATATGAAGCAGTTCGCTCCTGCGCTCCTCCTGCCTCATCATATAAAAGCCTGGCTAACTCCTAACCCTACGTATTATTTCCCTTATTAAAATGCTGAGGCAGAAGTGGTTCTACTGTCACGAAATCAACGTTTGGAAAGTCGCCCCTGTGCACTCTCGCCTCCGATTATCGAGATGAGACAACGGGAAAATGTTAGCAATTATCTATCAATTAAGTCTCGGGGGTGAACGTGGAAGGCACCGAGAATAAAGCAACGGTTAGCGATGGTTCATCGATGCAGCAGGATATGGGGAAATGTCGCCCGGACATCCCTCAATTAACATGACGGCGCGCGCCATGGATTTCATGCTTCCTGGAGGCATTCCCTCCTCCGACCTATTCGAGATGGCTTGAGGCACTCCAGAAAGGCCAAACACTCCACGTCCGCACTGAAATGGTTCATGAAACACGAAACAGGCCTAATATCGGTCTAATGTTACGCGTCCTCGCTGAAATGTTCGCAAAAGTATGATTGAGCCTGCGATTGGCCTAGCGTTACACGTCCTCAAAGAGAAGTCTCACGGAAGAGAAGGCCCACGGATTCATCCTTAAATGCCTAATCTTAAATGCCTAATGCCAGTCGAGAATTGAGTTTCTTTTGAAAGGAAAAAGGTAGGCTTTGGAGTGACTTCAAGGCTTGGTTATGCTTAACGTTAGTGAATCCCATGAAAAGTGGGTGGGGGTTGAAGAGAGGGGAAGCCATTAAAAATTGGTTTTCACATTAATTCACTTTCATTTATTTGGACCGATGAGGGCAAATATGCGAGGAGAGCATTTTTCTGGAAGTGAAGACCAGAATGCTGCAACCCAGTGGCTTTGTTAACAATATAGAGACTTTTATCTCCTCTCCAGGTGGCAGAAGTGCATTGATGTGAACTCCGAATATTTTGAGGAATAGAACAGGCCCTTCTGCCTATGTGTACAAATTTTTATTTACATCCCACCATTAGTATTTTTTTAAATATGGTCTGGGAAAACTTATTGGACACGCTCTGTATAAGTAAATCACTCGTCCCAGCCGAAGCAAACATGCAGGATATGAACTCATGGTGAGATGAGATCCCAATTTGCCTGGAACCTTCCCTCAAATCTCGGACTTCCATTCCTCGGAAATAAGTATTCGGTCGTACTGGGTAAGGTACACTGTCGTTCCATCAAGAATTTCCTCAGATAGATATATCTATTTCCACTCAACTTTCCGGTCATGTGTAGGAGCTTGCACACCTTGCAGCCGTAATCATTTTCGAAACTCACTGTGTTGTCAGACTTCCATTGGAAATACACTCTACAGACGGTTTCGTTCCCGTTTATATACTTTAAACACGCTGCCAGACGGACGGAATGGAAGTCCATCACGTTTATGTAGGATTTTAGTGAATCAAACGAGGAATAATTCGCACAGCCGAGGACCATCAATCATGGAAACAGAAGAGCTTTAAAAAACTTCTCCGTCGCGTAGTCCTGGCATAGAGCACTTTCGAAAGACATAAATAACCTGTATTTTGTCGCCAAGTATTTGTAGGCATCGACGATGGTCCCGTTTAATTTTTTTCCGCCGCAGTTCCCATACACGTGGATTGTGGATTCTAGTGATACACGAGGGGCGATCCAAAAGTTCCTGCCCTGTGATAGTAGGAATGGTCAGAGAAGACCTGAAAGTTGGTTTCCATAATCATTCATCATTTTTGGCAATTTCAAGAGTCGCCACTTGGTTTCAGGTATATTTGTACAATTAAAATTAATGTGTACATCATGCATGTTCTGGTCATAAATGTATCAATTTCTAATTGGAAAATGGAAAACGGAGCAGTTTCTTTTATTTTGTATTAATAAAATATCCATCTGATATAAATATATTCCTCATTCAACCTCATTAATTTTACAGCAAACTTCCTGCGAAGCATCCACGAAGGTGAAACTGACAATCACGTCAATGCATTGAAGCCGTTCAAGCATTTTTTAGTTGATCATGGGAAGTAAATTTTCTTCTGTTGAAATGGAGGCCCTGGTCCTGGACAAGTCTTCATGTCCGAGGAGGTAATGCTCAAAATTAAAATTTGCTTAAACTGTCTATCACATTCCCTCATATCTCAGGGCACAAACTCTTGGATCAGCCTTCATACCACACTTCATTTGACTTGAGGAGAAAGGAAATTTCTGCAACTTGCAACTCTAGGTCAATGAAAAAAAAAAACATTATTTGAATAGAACTCAACGAATCATACTTCGTTGGAAAGATCTTAAAATCACCTTTTAATAATATACTCTTGATATTGTAAGTGCTCCACCATCTCGAAATAAAGAATGGTGCCCATAGAAAAATGAAACAATTTTGCCGAGCTCTAACTTAGACTTTTTTATTCCTTCCATATCAAGCTATGTTGAATTTGATGGGCATTATATTTGATGGGATATCCTCTCAACAATGGCGTTGCACCGCAATTTCAATTCAACCAAGAGTTTCTGAAAAACAGATTTGTCCAAATTTTTCCTTCCATATCAAGCTATGTTGAATTTGATGGGCATTATATTTGATGGGATATCCTCTCAACAATGGCGTTGCACCGCAATTTCAATTCAACCAAGAGTTTCTGAAAAACAGATTTGTCCAAATTCTTCCGTTCCGGCCTCAACACTCTCCAGAGCCCTGTCGTTGCTTTGGGGTGTCGGTGTGCAATCTTATTTATCGTCCGAGGATGTGCGTTTGCGATATGAAATTTACAGATGGGCCTCACGAAAGAGGGGGAGGCAATTTTCACGGAAAATCGGAGATTCGCTCTTGTCTCGCCATATCCAGAATGGACAAGGAGTCAAGAGTTGGCTTGGTACTCGTTAGGGGACGGTGTTATCGCTCACAGCTGTTTCTCCGTGAATCGAGTGATTTCAAGCGTCTATGATGAAATACGGGGCAACTCGTCGATTCCTCGCCACTTGAGTTCACACGGTTCCGCAAAGAAGTCCATCACCGCAGTTGCGTCCCGGGGGTTCATCTCTCAAAATTTCAGAACTGCCGAATGAAGGGCTCCTTCATCATTGCTTGTATCACCTTCAGTCCTTTCGAAGAGCTCACGAAAGACGCAAGGAAGCCGAAAAACGCGAGAGTTCTTCAAAGGTTGTATTGTTTCCCCATATCGCAGTCGCATTGGGAGATGGCAAAGTAA
>CAJPEV010004431.1:0-22199 GCA_905338385.1 Darwinula stevensoni | reverse complement strand
AAAAGCAAGAATGCCACTATCGCCACATCGCCGACGAATCTCATTTTAGGAATCGTCTCCGTACTTGTGGAAGTCAGAATTTTATCTTTAGATCCACTTTTGGAATACGGTTGACATTTTTGCGGAACGCGCAGGGAAATCGCGGAACTCGTGGGAGCATCGCTGGAAAGCGTTCCAGGCACACCCACGTACCGCTTACGGATCTCTTTTCTGCTTGCCGTTTGCCGTTTACGACCGGTTCCTTCATCGTTTTCTTCCCTCGTTCGGACTCGAAGTCGGGATCTTTCGCTTCTTCGCTTTCGTTTTCACCTTCGTGCCCGAAACGAAGAAATCGGCAATGATCCTTTTTTTATTATACAAAAATACCTCCTCACAAACCCGAAAAAAAGGTACGAAGCAAAGACGCGAAACGAGAACGTGTCGCGATCGATATTTCTGAAACGAGGTCGATCGATACCTCGGTAGAGAGAATCCCGGTGAAACGAGATGAAGTCTCGGGTGAGATGCCTCACCGTGGCCGATCGACATACAGGAACGGGAACGCCACGATATATCTTTCCTTACTTCTCCGTCTTCTCCTCGGAGAGTGCATTCCTCTGAAGGACGGGACGGAAAAAGAGAGGGAGAGGGACTCGCCGAACGACATCTGGGCGAATCGTCTGAAACCGTGTAGTTCCATTTCGTGAGGGAAGTGAGCGGTTTGAGGTGAATGACCCCTTGGCCATCGCTCCCGCATCCATGGAGCCGCTCGCTTCGTGTCCTTGATCCGTCTGCCCCGTCTGCCCGCCTCCATCCAGGTTCTCCCGCACGCGCACCTCTGTCATGGAAGTGTTCCCCCGGTGGCAGCGTCTCGTCGTCGCAGCGTCTTCATCGTCGAGTCCATGTTCTCGGATTTCAAGGTAACTCGGTGGAGCATTTTTTCTCTCTTCCGAGTTCGCGGTCGTTCGTCTCCGGTCGCAGCCGAGATTCGAACGTTTGCGCTGCCGTCGGCGCGCGACGGTGGACGCGCGAAGCGGATCGGACCGTCAGACGTTTAAAAACGTAAACGATGGCTGCCGTCGTCTTTAAACCTTGCCCGAATCGGACTTTAGGCAGGGAAAAAAAATATTCCTTCCGGTTTTGTGGATTCGACGAGGCTTAGACATATGTGCATTCCTTAAATAAATTCATTTAGTATAAATTTAAATTATTTATCAATATTAAAAAGTTAATAAACTCATGCAACTTCATCAGTTCTGGTAAAAATCAAATCCTGACTTTCCATTTCACGTTTCTCGACATTTCTGTACTACTTTCCATAATATAAATTGCAAAAACTCAGGGGAAAATGGATGAGGAATTTTTTTTTTCAATCACACGCTCTTTAAAAACTTTTTTCGACAATTCGGAAACCTCTAAGTTTGACCTGCTCTAACTGCACGCAGCGACATAACCAACTCTTTTTTATGATGAAATAGCTTACATCGTGGTTATCAGCCATTGTTTATCTATTAATTGTGTAACTTTATAGGACCCCATGCACGATCTTTCGTAATAAGCACAGTTGTGATTGAAAAGCGATAACACGAATCCCTCCGTGTTTCTTGATTTTTTTTTTCTTCATCTCGTTTGCCTCAGATCGGGAATGGATGGAAGGTCGGATCCGTCGTCGCCGTCGCCTGGTTCCTCTTCGCGACGGCGTGGCTGCGATTCGATCGCCCTATCGAAGGCGAAGGCGAGAACGAGGAGAGGGACGAGAGGAGATCCGACGAACCGCGACCGACGTGGGTATCGTGTTACGAGTCGGAAGACGTGAGGTGCGTCTTTCACGACGCGTGCTTCGACGTCGAGCACCAGAAGTTCCTGTTTGTCGCTTCCAGAGATTCGTTGGTGCTGGGAGCGTCGCCTCGCGACCCGAGGTATCGATCTCGGGACGTCTCGGGCTCCCTCCTGAGGGACGTCGTCGTCGTCAAGTTCTTCACGAACGACCTCGCTCGCGTGAAGAGGGGGCGGGTCCGACGGGACGAGACGAACCTCCTCGTGTTCTCCCATTTCCTCGCCACCAACGCCATGCATGCCTTCCACGACGACCTCCTTCCCATCTTGTCCACCTTCGATTCCTTGTGTTCGGGGGATCTGGAGGCGTGCAGGGAGTCTTGGGTTCCCATCCTTCCCGTTCACATTCGCCACGCCAGAGTGGGAATCTTCTCCGTCCTCGAGGACGAGGAACTCCTTCTTCCCGATCGAAAGACGCTGAAGGGAGTGGAATTGCTCTGCTTCCCCAGGATCGCCATGGGTCTCCATCGCGACACGCTCTGGTACAACGCGGGATTGATTCGAGATCCTCCCGGAGAACGACCGCTGGACGGGATCACGCTCAACGAACCGAAGTTGATGAAATTTCGGTCCTTCATCTCGAAAAGGTTGTGCGTTCTGGCCTCGGAGGAGGAGAGGAAACTCTACTGTGACGAAAACTCGGTCTGTCGGCGAGATGCCGATTGGGCCAAGATTCTCGTCGTTCATCGAGGCTTGGGACGGCAGATCTTGAACGAAGATCGAGTCCGAGAGAAATTGGAAAATTTCTTTGGAGAACCCGTGGACGTGATCGACGAGAAGACGCAGTCCGACCTTCGCATCGTGTGTCTCGTCTCCAACGCTCGACTCTTGGTCGGTATGCACGGGGGAACTCTCATATTTTCCCTCTTCTTGAAGCCAGGTTCCACGTTGCTGGAATTATTTCCCTATGCCCTGAACCCAGACAATTACAAACCGTATAAGACTCTGGTCGAACTGCCGGGAAGGGACGTGACCTACCTGTCCTGGAGAAATCCGTGGAAGAACCTGTCTCGTCCGAACGAGAACTTAGGGCGCAATTACGGAGGGATCGACCATCTGCCGATGGAAGAACAGGAGAGGATCAGAGGGATGGAGGAAGTTCCTCCGATCTACACGGGCAATTCCCCCGAACTGAAATATCATCAGAATCAGGACACGTGGGTGGACTTGGAATCCTTGGAAGAGGTGCTTCGTCGAGTCCCTCGCGGTCCTCATCCCCTCCCGGTCGATTCCTTCCGACTGGCCGATCTCATGTTGAAGGTCTTTCCATCCGAGCCCGAAATGAAGAGCATCACGCAATCGGAGGACGGAAGCGTCGAGGTGAGGTGGGATCCTCCCTGGAATGCCCCTCTTCTCCGGTCTCACGATGCTTCCATCCATTATCGGGTGGAAATCGGGTCGGAGGTGTTCAACACGACGCTTCGACGTGCCGTACTTCCAGAGAATCAGCACGTGATCAAGATCAAGGCCATTCTCACGCATTGGGGAAGGGAGAGTTCTAGTCCCGAGACCGTCCTGCATCTCGTCCAAGAATAAAATATCTTGGGAGATAAAATGATGTTTCTTTGAATTAGTGAGATTTTAATGCAAACGTACACAGTTTATAAATTTTCTAAATTTGTCCAATCTCTCCAAATTTCTCATTGATTAGCTTCGTTCCTTCGGAACGTTCCAGCGTTGGCAGCCCGGAGATGCATTTTGCAATTCAAGAAAGCATATGAGCGTTATGACTGGCGTAAGTTCTTTAGCAACTGCTTGTTAGTTCAGTTTCCTAACCGTTCCGTTGGGAGAACCACCCTCAGATGAGATTACTTCTTGGACCAAACTTGTATCCATCGACGAGCTACCATTGTTACGTCTAACGAACCACCGCTGCTGGAGAGGTGATTTCATAAATGGGAACTTCTGCAGACTCGATAGTTTCTCTCGATTTCATGAAGCTCATATATCGTGCTCTTCCTCGCCTTTCCGATGATTTTCTTCGTTTCGCTGTAGTTGAAACACATTCGGCACAGCAACGGTCAACTTTGAGCGAGGATCGATTTTTCTACGGATGAATGTTGCCACAACGGTATGTAAAAGGTGAATTCGATGTTGCCGCAATCTTGAAATGAAACACGATTCGACTTCGAAAATACGCGCATGTGTCAAATTGTGCCGGAGTTGAATCGTCAACGTCTTGATATTACCTCCTCCTATACTGAGCTTAAAAGCGCGTTAATATCGATTAGATCTTGAAATTACTCTAGTGAGCACTATCATCCCACGGAGGGGTCCTTCTGAGGTTTTAACTTCCTTTACTGGATCAGAATCCGAGTTAAGTACCTGAATGACACGATTCATTCCGTCCAGTAAAAGAGTTACGTGCCTGACATCATCCCCAGATCTATCTCCCATGTAGAAGATGAGACACATCCTTGCCTGCCGATTAACACGCTCCGTCATTCTCGAAAGAAATACAAGGACCCAAGTCAGCACACGAGCCGAGTAGTGATGTTGGAAAATTCGGCATGTTCTCCTCGGACCTCCTCCCCAGAAGTACTTGCAGTCTCCTTCAACGGAATTCCAAAGCTTTCCCTTGAGCTGTACGTGGGAAAAGATCGGGTACTGTTGGAAAAATACAGGGACCGTATTTTTCAGGGCACCACGGTGAGAACCGCTAAATTGGCGGTTAGGTGCCATCTCCCGTCGATTAGTAGAACCTATTTTCTGTTTATGATGAGGGATGATGTGGATAACTCCACGTTGAAACAAAATTGAGACTGTAATGAAGGAAGATGTGAAAAACGAATTTGTACTTAATGGCTTCCAAAGAACTTGGCTAATCCATGAGTGGCCTCGATATTCTGAAAATTCGGCTAATTACGAATAGCCGGTGTTTCATAGTTGTTGACCCTTTGCCGAATTCTCAACTTCAACCATGTCTCAACGTTTCAACCTCTTCTCCATGTCGACACAACGTTGTCGTGTCGGATGGGTAAATAACCTTAGGTTTGGAGACGAGTTATTCGTTCGAAACTACAGGTTTCCTATACCTTTGTTTCATCGCGCCCGATGGAATCTCGGTCGATGGTCTTTTTATACCGCAGGCAACGATGACTCCGTCGACGTAATTAGCTTCCGCGTGCCTCCGTGAGGAATGGCATTTTCGCTCCCCTCATTTTTTATGGTATAGGAGAGGAAGAGATTTTTTTCTTCTGGGATGGATGCGGTCGAGGGAGAAAGTGAAGGAGAGAGTAATGTAGTGGCTAATGTTTTTCTCTCCCCTCCACACGCAGGAAGCAATCATGAGGATATCTCACCCCGTCTCTTTCTTCTCCATCTGTCAAGTCGTCCCTTCCGGGCATTTCTTCCCGCCGTTTGCTTTGTACGAAACCTCCGAAACACTTTCTCTCTTTATTCCTTTCGGCACGGGCATCACAAGGCTCAAAAGACGAGGGAAGGAAACGACTCTGTACAACCGACATGCAAAACCAAAGCGAAACGTCAACTTTTATGAGTAACGCGAGTTAATACTGGCGACAGTCCACCTTGTGACACCTCGGCACAGAGGATATTCAGAGAAACAACGAAAACACAATCGTTAAAACATCAAAGGAACAAAATCTCGAAATTTCCTAACAAAATTGCTCAACTTGGTAGCAACAACGCAAAGAAGAAGGTAAAACTTCCAAGAAAAAAAGGTGGAAGAATACTGCTTTTATTTACGTAAGATCTTTCCTGGTAACTACGTTTAGTTTTCCGATGGCGTCAGGCGAAGCAATGGATTGAGTATCGAGCTGACTAGATTGACACGTGGATTATAAGAGAACCTCTTCCAATGAGCATATTTTCATTTGCGGAAATTTTGCTTATCGTTGTGATTGAGCCTGGTACCAAAAGGTGGTGGATTGATTACTCCCCGAATATCGAGCGGTGGGGACGAAGGAACGGATGGGGTGGGGCTGGAGGGTCCTTCGTGACGGGCTGGATCATCCGTGGGGGGGTAAGGGGTATTTCCATCTTCAAACAATACCACGAACGTCTCCTCCTCCTTGAGGGGGAATTGCGAAGCCTCTCCTTCGAGCCCACCGTTTTCGTGGCTCAGAACTTGCTGTTGTCCGTGCTCCAGTTGGAGATGCCCCGGTGAGACTTCTGGTTCCTGAAACGTATCTGGCGACTGAAACCCTTCTGGCAGTTGCAGATGCTGTTGCTGCGGCTCGGGTGAGAACTGGGGCTGCTGCGGTGGCAGCTGAGAATCGAGATGCTCCCCACGAATATCGATATGTGGAAATTCCGATTCGTGCACCTGAGGTTCTCGAGGTCGATTGTCAGGGTTATGAGCTTGTTGAGGTAGGATTAACAGCGATTGGAGTAGGGATCCTTGTTGTTGCTGAAGTGGAACGTGCTGCAGCTGGGGTGGAGGACCTTCATGCTGCTGAGGTGGGGTGTACTGCAGTTGGAGTGGGGGACCTTCATGCTGCTGAGGTGGGGTGTACTGCAGCTGGGGTGGGGGACCTTCATGCTGCTGAGGTGGGGTGTACTGCAGTTGGGGTGGGGGACCTTCATGCTGCTGAGGTGGGATGTACTGCAGCTGGGGAGGGGGACCTTGATGCTGCTGAGGTGGGATGTACTGCAACTGGGGAGGGGGGCCTTGGTGTTGCTGAAGTGGAACGAACTGTTGTTGGTATGCCTGAGGCGGTGGTGGCCGCTGTGGCTGCTGGGTTCCGAAGTGCGGTTGCTGGGACGGCAGATGTTGCTGAGGTTCCTGCGGTGGAAAGTAGGGTTGCTGCGGCTGTTGAAGTTGAGGCGGAGGCGGTGGGTGCCTCTGGGGACCTTTTTGAGGGACTTCCTTCGATCGCAGAGGTTCGTCATAGGGGGGAAGGATGGAGTTGAATTCCTGTCCCGGCTGATGGAGGGAGGGTGGAGGCCCAGCAGGGATGCTCACCGGTTGATGCTTCGCCCTCACGTGAAGTCCTCCGGCCCCATTCTGCGGCAAGTCGTAGACGGGAATGACGGGATCGAATACCTGCAGCTGTGGTTGGTGCTGCTGTTGATGATGATGTTGCTGTTGGTGATGCCCCTGATGGTGACCGTGCCCGTGACCGTGACCTTGTTGGTGTCCGTGACCGTGTCCGTGGCCCCCACCGTGACCGTGCCCTTGATTTCCCCCGTATCCACCGGAGGGGGCAGCGTACGAAGAATGCTTAGAACTTCCGCTGGCAGAATAGCCGCCTCCACCTCCGGGGGGAGTGTAGATGTACGTGACCTCGAAATCGGGTCGACCCATGAAGATGTAGTTGGGGATGAAAGGGGGCTTCGGGTGACTCTTGGGGATGTGCTTCGGATTCCCCACCCATCGAAAAGCCTTACTCGGTCCTGCCTTCTTGATCTGGATCAATATGGGTTCTTCGTGGACGTGCGATCCGTAGTCTCCAAAACTCGGGATCACCAACAGGAAGAGGAGACATCCCTGGAAGGACA
Organism: Darwinula stevensoni; assembly: GCA_905338385.1. Taxonomy (NCBI): domain Eukaryota; kingdom Metazoa; phylum Arthropoda; class Ostracoda; order Podocopida; family Darwinulidae; genus Darwinula; species Darwinula stevensoni. Next base: position 14,921 of record CAJPEV010004431.1, on the reverse strand, counting down.
GATCGTTCATCGTTTGGGTCTCTTCTTCGCGGGGGAGCGGAAGTGAGGAAAGAATTCACTTTCACTGACTCTACTTAATTTTCTAAATCATGAGGGTGCCTAGGGCACCTCAACAGATGGGGTACTCCGTTCCGACGGACAGAGGGTGACTAAACAAACCCGGAGAGAAACGACCGTTTCCTCCTCTGCCATGTTTTATTTATGAAGGCAGAAGGGACCGGCCTTTCACTTTTACTCTCGGAAAGAGATGTATGTCCTACCTGCCCGGGTCTTAATGCATCCGAGGGGGAAGGGGGTCTCGGCCAGACGGACCCAGGGTGATGTTCAATTAGCCCGAAGGTATGTAGCGGGGGAATGAGGACGAAAGCGTGGACTTTCACGGGCGACCCGATGACCCCTGGACCCGGGGGACCCGGGGGACCCCGGAGACCCCGGGGACCCCTGGGACCCCGGCCGGGTACACTCCCTTCTCCCACTCCCCTCTACTTTTTTTTTTCCGTGCGGGGGATTTTAATAACACGGTTTCCCGACTGGCACTTTCTTCTCGTTTCCTTGGCCCTGACCGCAGGAAATCGGCCCTAATTCCCGTGCCTGTTGGCTCCCTTCCAAAGACCACACGAGATGGGAGTTTGCGGTATTTCACCAAAAAAGCACTGCCCGCAAGATTAACGCGACGGAGTGCCGGACGGCCCAGAGACACGGAATTCCAAAACGACCGCTTCGACTCCATCTCTCTTCCCTTCGAAGCGAAACTCATCGAGGAGGTAACAGAACCGGAAACGTAAATGGAGCTTTTCGAATTACGTCCTCCGTTCGCAGAAGGCTTCAAAGAGATTTTTTTTCGGCTAAGGGTCTTACGTCGTCCGATGATGAGTTTCACGACCTGCGACCATGTCGAGAATGTGGTTCACCTTCGCAAACAGGAATAATCGGGCAGTCTCGGCAATTCCAACTGGTTTATTCTTACGTTCACGCGAACCGGTTGCAATCGTGACATCATTTCCGAAGTACTTCATTCCTGGCATCCACGAGGGTAACCACCATGCCAAGGGGTATCTCTACCCTAATACCTCCTCCCCGTGTATCCCCCTCCCCAGCTGGGTATCTCCCTGCTCGGGCGCCTACCCCACGACCGAAGAGTGCATCCGTTTTCTTTACGCGCCGTTAGCTCATGACTAGAAGGCGGATTTTCACAAAACTGCTCAGGTATGACAAAAAGATTTGACCTAATGTTTGGAATTTATTCGCTCCGGGACCCGATGAACTCGACACGAGACGAAAAACCGACCGCTATTGCGAATTCCAACGTGATTTCTTTAGGACTCGACGTTCGGCGTGGAACGTTCGCTTCGATCCGCAGCGAGAAAGTCTCACATCTCGAGTTTAAAAATGTTCCTCAGGACGAAACGACAGAATGTAGACAGATGTGGCCCAATTCTTCCAAATATGGTCGTAACCGTGGCTTATGACCGAATGACATGCCTTTAACGTCCACTAGTGCCAAAAATCCATTCTACAAACATGGATCCATGTGCGAAGGAGAACAAATACGAGAGTCGAGCGATCTGTCCTCTATTCGTCATGAACTATGGTAGTTTTTTCCCGACCGAACCGTGTCGACCCGTGTCGACAATACGTCCCAAAGACTCGGTTAATATCGACGCCGAAGAAGTGGAGTTCTCGGCGAAAATAGGAAGTGTTGCGATCGGGCTTAATTAAGAGCAAGAAATGAGGAAAAGCAAGTTGCGTTTGGGGAGCAAAAAAATTGCACTTTTTTTAAAATGAGAAATGATTTAATATATACATAAACGATCGTGACTGACTGACGGACGCTAATTCTAACCATGTTTTAGATAAGAAGGAAAGATGAAATTCGGTACGTATGTATCTATTGGGATGCCGAGTCCAAAAAAATTCCGACTTTGGAGGTAAATGTCCTGGGGGTACATATTTTGGGGGGAAATGTTTTCAAATCATTTATTTTGTTCCAGTCAAACGGACAGACATGAAAAGCTAAAGCTAGGCATGAACATGACTTCTGAGACACTGAGTTCAGGAAAAATATCAATTTTCCAATACATACCCTGGGGACATTTTTTTTTTGGGGGGGGAGGTGACATTTTCAAATAATTTTTTTCGGTCCAAGCGAATCGGGCAGAAATAGAAAGGTGAAACTTCGCACACGCATAACTGACGTGATGTTGAGTTCAGGAAAAATTCCACTTTTGTGGTGCATTGTGGCCCCAGGTCACAGCTCTTGGGTGGGTCAGCTTTTCCAAATATATTTTTACACCAGCAAAAAGGACAAACGGATGAGGCTGAAACTTGGTAGGCATGCAGTCTTTTGAGTACTGATTTCAGATTAAAATATTTTTAAGGTAATACCCTTCAGGGTACATTTTTTGCACGAAGTGTATTTTCCCGAATATTTTTTTATTCAACGAAACAGAGAACGGTAGAACGTTGAAACTTAGAGTTGGAGTACCTCTCAGATTGCCGAGTACAAAAAAAAATAACTTATTTTTTAAATATGGCCTCTCGGAGCGGTTTATGGGAGGGAAGTATTTCAAGATTCATTTTTTGCTCTGACAAAAGAAGGCACTTGAAGAGATGTGAATTTAGACATACAATACATAATCGAAGTTACAATTTAATTTTAAAAATCTCTTGTCCCCTCATGTTGATAAATATTAGAATATTTCAAATAGAATAATTTTATCCTAGACAATAGAGCGCCGAAGGCGCGATCATGTATGCAATAAAATGTAATTAAACAAAATCCAGAGATATAAGAAATGATAAAAGCCAACGATAAAAACAAATCGACGAGCGAAACGTATAAACGAAACGAAGAGCATTTCGTTCCCCGACTTTTACGATCGCGTATTTATGAACGGAAGGCTTTTCGGATGAAACTCTTGACAGACTCGGTTCGAAAGTATGATGATCTCAACGACGGTTTTGGATCTTAGGGCATACCCAGAAATAAGCAAGTGCAAATACTCTGGTACATAGCCTCCAGCATTAGCTTAGACATATAGAGAAAAATGTTTTTTTTTGGAAGACGAGCCTCATTTAGATGTGGACTGAGCGAGGCTCGTATTTCTCCTTTTCCTATCCGTTACCTCGGCCGGTTGCTTGGGTTCGCAAATTTTAGCGCTAACCCTTTATAGGAAAAAACTGTGGGGAACTCTGGTAAGCATACTGACCACTTCCTCTTCTTGCTATCGCCTCCCAGAGAACGTTTGGAGAAGTGGACCGAGACAACGAGGTTCACTTGGAATGGAAATTTGTAAGGAAATTGCCCGTTATGACAAGTGATAAGTATACTTACCGGTAACGTATAAAGGGTTAATTCGAGTATGGGGATTTGGAGAGGCGAGCCGCGTACAGCCGGCCTCGAACCTTAGACCGAAAGCAAGGCGAAGACGGTACCTGCCGTTCGAACGTAGACGCGACATTTTCCGAAACGACAGCGAAAACGTGCCGAAATGGTTTTTAAACGAACGAATCCATGAAACGATGACATCAGAGCGAAAGACGAAACGAGGACGAGGAAAGGACCTCGAGGCCTCTGTCGTTAGGGCTAAAAGAGTCGGAGGAAGGAAGGCGTCAGACCTGAGCGAGTCCCATGTCCGGTGCGGGAGGAGGTGCGACGGAGAGTGAGGCGAGGAAGACGCAGGAGTGCCGAGGGTGGATTCGCCGAGCGAGAAAAAGGACATGCCTCGAGGATGGAGGATGCAGGCAGTCCGTCTGCGATGGCAGGCCCAGGTGCGTCTACGGTCGGGACGGCCCACTTTTCCGCAGTCCTAGTGGCCCCCATCGTCGTCGTCATCGTCGTCGCCCGTCGCTGCGATCGTCGTTACGCGCCCGCGGTATCCCCGATGTGACACACTCGCACTCGCAACACCTTCCCAGACGATATCATTTATCTTCTCTGATTGCCGGCAGTGGCCACTTCGAGTCCGCTTTTCTCTCTCTCTTTCCCCACAGACCAGGTGTTCGTTATCCGCTTCCGGATGCCAGGGAAGGATTACGCGTCTGACATGCGGTACGAGGATCGGGGTCTTCGGACGCCTTTATTTTTCTTCCCGTCCGATCATAAAAACTGCACTTCCCCCCCGAATTCGTTTTTCGCCCGAAACATCGACTTGCCCTTCGGGCGAGTCGATGAGAGAGAAAATCCATCGATCGACGCGTTCGATATCCGGACAAGAGTGCTCGCACGCGCTCGACCGGCACGTCGCAGGGTTAACCTTCCTATTCTGTTCGGGTCTATTTGACCCGAAGCACTCATTCAACCCGATGTAACTTCGGTGCATTTAATCGAAAAAATCTGAATTTTTTAAATTTTCCTAACTTTTTGAATATATTTACCTCAAAGCCGAACTCATTTCCATGAAGCATTACTGAAATATTTGTGATACCCCTTCCTGTTATGTTCGGGTCTGTTTGACCCGATTGCCATACTAGTGCATTTTCAACACGGGTTACACTATCTTGAACCTTCTCGGAACGAGCTTCCGGAGCACTTGCTGTTGAGAAAGGTAGTGATTCTCAAAGTCAAGTGTTCTGCCAGTTTTGGGAAAGTGCGGATTTAATCTGGTTTCGGCTACAAGAGCCCATCTGGGTCGCCGCGTGACTTCTTGTTGCATTACACCCTCTCGGAGCATTTTCTTCTCTCCGTCCTTCTGTTGCTGCGTTTGCCTTGGCATGTTTCTCATGTTTTTCAGAGACGGTATGAAATACACAATGGAATCAAACCTTTTTTGTCTATGGGAATCTGAACTTTACATATGACTAGGAGAAAACCTAATTAGACATTTCCCTGATGTGGCACATGCCCAGCACTCAAAGGTTAGCGAGCACATGTTAATAATGTTCAAGAGGTGTTGACTTGTTCAGCAAAATACAGATGTAATGCCATCACAACTTCTACTACGCGGGCGAGCCCTACATTAACTTGTAACATTTATTTTGGGTATATTATATGTTGGACACCTCGGCCAACAAAGCATATGCGCTGTGGACTGCAATAAATCTGGGATAGCACTAGAACATGCTCTTCAAAAGAAGATTGTTCCTGGTAGAATTGGGCATACAGTTCATGCTTTTGCTCATTGCTAGAGACAAGAGAATATTATACACGCATACCGTCGTCTGCAACCGTCGTCATTTCTGCGCGACTGCCTAGACCATGCAATGACTCGAGCTCCTATGTAGGACAGTGCAACATACAGCAAAAAAGAGCCGGATGTACTTTTTGTCCTTCCGCATATGACAACAAAATAAAAACATGAAACTGCATTTATTGAGAGTCACGTGGCTGTGATTGGAGGAGGGGGAGGGGGGGAAATCCCAGCAGATAAAGATTAAGTTGACTTTAGTTATTTTAATTTCTCCTCTTCAACATGGTCCATGAAAAGCAGAAAAGGGGAATCTTCCCAATTAACAAGAAATAATGCATTATCCGTTTAACAGAAAGTGGGCAAAGTAAACATGATGTCTCTTTTGAAAATGGATATCTCATTTCATCCGTTTTTGCAATTTGGGGAAGTATCGACAGCTTCATACGTACATAGGAGAGCTTCTCACAAAACAATTTCCAGACCTGCACAAGACGACAAACCTCTTTAGCATTGATTCAATTAAAGTTGTTCAAATAAGTGTAGATATTGCCCCAATTGAAGGAGAGAAATAACCCTAAAAGGGAATTCAGTTAGTTCAATAATTTCCTAATTTTGAAGTTAAAGAAAGCACGTAACTTGCAAAGGTTAGTAAGATGTGTTTCTTTCCTGGAGAATTGTCTCCCTCTACCTCTAGCATCATCATGAAACCATCGCTGATACAAGGGAGGCAGGAGCGAATCAGAAAAGTCTGGCATTAGCCACAGCTCTAGCCTCCTGCTCTGCTACCGCTGGCGATTTCAAGCAAAAATCTGATACTTTTTGCTATCATGAAACCCCCACATACCTAAAATGGATACTACGGTAAGGTATCTAAAGGGCCGATACAATGAAATTAGGCTTGAAACATTGAGACGAGCGATTTAATTAAACCAATATTGGATTTACGAAATTTCTTTAAATGTTCAGTCTTGAAGAGCACCAATTTCACCATAAGTATACTCCCAGGAAACTACTATAAATATTTATGCCAAAAATAGAGCTGATTCTTTGTTGCCTCATGACACGAGCAATGTTTCAGTGAGTATGCATTTCTCTAATTCTGGGTATTTGGCCAAAAAATAAACATTGCAAAAAAATGCATTTCCTATTCGTAACGAAGTTCACGACAAATCAGATCACACTGTGATAGCTTGAAGTTCGGTAAATTTGATTCAAGCCAAAAAGTCTATCTCATGCAAAACTTTCATTTACAATTAAAGGCCTTTACCTTCTCATTAAGGCTCTCATCAAGCCACGATATGAAGAATTGCACGAAAATATCTTCAAATTGCGATTTGCTTAGCTACAGAATTTCATGTATCACCAACAGCACATAATTAATTGACCTTCTCACTAGCTCCGTAGTGATTAGTAAACTTGGTATGACATGAAATGTCACCTCGTTGACAGTCTTCTCCCCCAATCTTAACACGTTGACGACCAGCCTATTTTTGCTTCTCCGCCGCGTGGGACCACGCGCATTTTTATTGTCAAAAAATGCGTCCTGCCATCAGGACGCATGGTCCCAGAAAACATTTTTTTTGCCGAGTTTTTTTTTTAATGTTGAATTTTTNTGCGTCCTGCCATCAGGACGCATGGTCCCAGAAAACATTTTTTTTGCCGAGTTTTTTTTTTAATGTTGAATTTTTTTGACTTTTTATCAGTAATTACGAAATCATAATCTTCTGGAACGTTCTCAACAGTTCCAGAGGGTATTCATTGAAAAAAAATCTGCATCCTGGCATCAGGACGCATTGTCGCCAACATGTTAAGCTTGGAAAAATACGGTTGCCACAGGCAGCTTTTTTCTTCAAAAGAACAGGAATGCTACATCTGAGCAGGAGTGATTGGCCTCTCAGGATTAACACAGGGACGCCACATGATGAAACTGCTTGCATGATGAGATCGTGAAGGCTACAAGAAAAAATATATACTCACTTCTGAAGGGAAGGCCAATATAGCATTCGCGTGAGAATGTCATGTCTTTCACGGAAGGACTTAATCCGCCGACAAAGACCGGGGAGACCCTAAATGGCGTCATTTCTCATTTCTTTTCCATCTACTGCCCATATTCCCCGTGATTCGACTATAGTTTCATGTTCATTCAATAGATTGAATGAACGCTTGAAATTGGTGTAAGTCACCCCTAAGTTTCAACACTTGAAACAGAATGTAAGCCTATTTTGTGACGGTGTCGAATGTGACAGTAAAGTGTGGAATGTTACATGTTTTGAAAATGTACTTTAAAACGAAGTCTGTACATAGAGGGCGTTCGTCTTCAAACGCACCATAGGGAATATTTTGCCGCCTGTTTCAGGAGCTCACTCTGTGCCATAAGGTCCACTGGGTTGCATACAAATTAGGCTTCCATTTTCCAATTCCATTGAATTGAACCTTTAGAAAGTTTCCTATCCCCTCCCACTGCTTCTAGATGCATTTACTCCCATCCCTCCCCTTTACTCATTTTTTATTTCACTCTTGCCCTCCATATTTAGCCAAGTCCATCTCCTGACGCTCCCAGGGAGGCATACCCCCTTTACCTCACGATTCAAGAACTGGACATTTCTACTTTAAAATTTGCGTACTTAGAGCTTTGCTCATGAACTGTTTGGTATTCTCTTGAGGAAATTTGCAACTATACAATTAGTGGAAGTGGTACCACGTGATGAAGAGCAGCAGAGTAGAAAATGTGTTGTCCCAGTCACCATTATTGGTTATAATGTTTTCACCTATGAATTCCCATCTGGCTTCCTCCTGCTCAAAAGGGATTTCACTTCTGTCCATGCCATTTCGTAGTAGGGACTTGAAGGGAACTGGGGCTATCGGATCTGGGCTCCTATTCCTCCCAATGATATTTACTCGAAGTTACATTGTGAATGAGTGCGCTGCAAGTTAGCAGAGCAACAAAGGATAACTAAAAAGTGAAACGTCGGAACACTATCTCTTTTAAGGAAAATTCATCCTTGCTGCGAATTTTGGTATTGACACAACGAAAGATTAGCAATAATAGCAGAAAGTCTGGAATCTCTGAAAATGCACACTGCAGCAGTTGCTCGAAGTGCCTTCCATCCACAGCAATGCAGTGAGTAAAGCGGCATTCCCACTCGCAGCGCAAATTTCGCAGGACCGTAGGAGTGGTTGCACTTCTTTTATCAACAGTGCGTCCCCGCAATTCCTATATTTTGTCGGTCTCGACAGACTACTGACTTCAAGTGTCCCCACAAAAGAATTCAGAGGGGTTAGATCTGGGGAATGGGGGGGGGGCCATGCGATAGCCCTGTGTCGACCGATCCATCGTCTAGGAAAGGAGTTCTCCAAAAGCTGACAAACCACATAACTAAAATGGGCTAGTGCCCTGTCTTGCGGAAACCAGGGTTGCATTTTTCAGTATCATGAGATTGGAATGAAATATATATTATAATCATAAGTAATTCGTTACTTTTTCCGATGTAATAATCTTTCATTAATGTCTTCTGGGAAAAGATAATGAATTACAGCGAATGTAATATTGCATACTTAAAACTTCGGGCTAAAATTCTAGGACCACTTGGCGTGGCAGACTCATGTGCGGAATTTCATATCAAATTTCTAAAGGGTAAGGATATTTAATATCCCTGGTTTTCTTACGGTTGCTTTTTTTCCCCTTTCTTGCTCCAGCTGTTCCATCACTAGCTGTTGCATGGACGACTCCCCCAACCCGTAACAGGGCTCCTCACCCGATCTGGGACAACTGAGTGGACATGACTGATGTCCCCCAAGGGGATCGGACTGAGCCTCTCTGAGGAGGCACGATGGCCAGCGACCCTGATTCGGCACCGATGTCCAAACCACTGCGCCACAGCATGGAGGGAACTTTTTCAGCACATTTGTAATTGTGGCAAGAGACCAATTTTCATCTGCTCATGGGTGAGGTTCTCTTAAATGAACCAAGTGAAACGCACCGATTCCATTCCAGGTGTTGGGTGAGTAGGACATTCTTCAAGCGGGAGATTCCATCTCCATCACCTAGTATCTTCAAGCCTACCGTTAGTCCTCGCGGAGCAATTCTCATCTTCCAAGAGGCACCAAATTCAGGTTAATTGCGTTCCATTGCTGACAATTCGACATCAAACATCTGATTAATAGATGAGACATATTAAATTTTGGTCTTTTTCCTGTCTCTTATCCTGAAATTAAATTGTAACAAATTGCTTCAAATCAGATAACCCTCTCGCATATTCATGTTTGCGTGAGAGGAAGTTGACATCTTGTTATGCATATATCAATGCATTATCCACGCTCTCATTAGTGCAGAAATGCACATTTACATGTATTTATTTTTTTAATGGCAAGTATCAATTGACGTAATTTTTCCTACCAGGTTCGTGTTTCATGAGAGGAAATGTACGCATAGAAATCCATCTCCATAATTGCTTTTCTGGCTCATGCAGGGTGTGCTCCAGACACTTTAATGAAGATGGGAATTCTAATATGAAGAATTCCCGGACCGAAGAGAAGCTCCTTGTGGCCTGTCAACAATAACCCAAAGCTGAATAGCTTCGGGTTATTGTTGACGGGCCACAAGGAGCTTCTCTTCAAGGAGCAAGGCAGCTGTGGTGTCAGTAGGGACATCTTGAAGTGCAGAGCTCTGAGCTCTCGGGCGTGTTAGCATGGTCAGAAACTGACTGCTTTTGAGGATTTCGGATTTTTCCCCATTGATTAGATTATTGTCTCATTTTAGCTGGTTTCGGTTGTTGAGGCTAATTCGGTCTCAACAATTAATTATATTAAATTGGCGTCTAAATGTGTAATTATACCAATAGTTAAGTGCTTCAAAGCAGAAGCCTTTTGATTAAAAGCGAAGAAGCTGATACCTAACCTCAATATATACAAATAAAGTAAGTTTGAACTGAGATCAATTTTTTCTGGTTGCCTTTGACCTAAATTAACGTGGCCTGATCTACTCTAACCGTCTTTAGCTAAAGTGGTTTTAGTTAACCCTGACCTTACTAACCCACCCTAACCTCGTCTAACTCAATTAAAAGTCACGACAAGGTCACGTTGGTTCAATTAGAACTGAGATTGAAGTGACAACTTCCACTCAAGTAACATAACAATAAATGGTGCCTTTTGTTGCATGCAAATCATTCTAAGTTTAAAGGCAACCACGGGACAACATTCAAATCTGTTCAAACGTTTTCAATTTCATTTATATACGCATATATTGAGGAGGTACTGCTGAAGATGGTGTGTTCTACTGTTTTCTGTTACAAGTCTTCCATCGAGTTAAATTGTTTGATGCGTGGCAGCAACTATAATTGAAGCTTTTTATAAGCAGTCGTGTTTCAATTTCGTTCAAGAGCTACTGGAATTCGATTGTTTTTGATTGATCTTCGAATGAAGTACTAATTTAATTGGGAAATTGTAATCGGATTCCTTGTTGAATTGTTTTGGGATATTGGATTTTCGCTAGATTGAGTTGAGAGGGACAGGACTTTGGTTTCATGGGTAGTCCTGAGGTTAGTCCTATAGTCGAAAAGTAGTTCAGTTTCCCCCATTTGCCGCTGGTTCCAATTGGACGACTTCATGTTCCCCGCTGCTTCCCAGTCAATATTGTCATTTACAGAATGTGGGTGACATGAGTTGATGTGGCAAAATGTCACAATGTCTTAGCCAAAGTTTGCTCCCTGGTTCACGGAGAGCTTCATCCCAGAAAGAGAGAGGGGGAGAGGGAAGCGCCATTCCTGCAGCTTCAAGGAGGTGAGTGAAAGTGGTACTTAATTGCCACTCAAGTTCATTACTACTGCCTTGATATTTTATTATTTAGATGTTCATTTTTCTTTCAATTCTTACATTATCGTTGTTTTGCCACTGCTGCCCGGTCGGTTTAGGCACGTGTCACTTGCGCCGGAATAGCAGACACAGATACCATTGCCTGGGTGGCAGGACCAAGATGGCCTCTCCATTGGCTTCGGGTCCACTTGCTCCAACTACTCCATTTCCAGCGGCTCCACGGTCCGCTCCCCTACTCCGTAACCCAGCTCCACGGGCTCGTCACCTGATAAGGGACAACCTGGTGGATATCGCCCCAATGGATAGGGCCGAGGCTTCTTAGGGTGGAATGTGATGGCCAGCGACTCTGAGGTGACAACAGTGCTGAATGAACCAAAAATGAATTTTCCACCAAAAATGGTTAATTTTTTCGAAAATGCTCCCATTCTTTGTGGATGAGGCTCATCAATGAGGTTATCGTAAATGAAGCAAGTAAAATGCACCATTTCTATTCCAGGTGTTGGGTGAGAGAGGCCTTTTTTCAGGAGCCCCCTTCTCCATCGCCTCCCCTCTCAGCAACTCCAAGTATACCGGAACAAAAGGACCGAACAATGCGTCACCTCAAAGACAACAAGTAATGGATAATTGTGTTTTTTTAATCCTGACAAATGGAAACAAAATGATTCGTTCTTTTGTATTTAGTTTGTGCGAGCACTGTCACTGCGAGTACATTTGCAATATACTACATTGCTTCTAAAGTACTTTTTTCCAGTACCAAATGGCAATACTACACCAAATGGCAATAGTACTAATAGTACTGGTTTCTTGCTGACATTCGTTTGTAGTAATGAATGAAATTGAGTAAAAAGATTTTAAAAAGTAAAAAGAGGTTTTTCGAGGTTCTAGTGTTCTACTCAATGTGGAAGCATTGTTGAAATGAAACAGTTCAACCTTGAAGAGCTACTGCATTTTTGTCAACGTTGAATGGTCAACGCTTGTGCATTACAGTGCCACGTTCAGGTTCTGAAAAAGCATTAATATCGAGTAGGCGATGAGATTCAATAGGGATCCGATGATCAAATGGGAGGCTCCCAAGCGGTCTCATTACAAGAAGTACTCGGTTTGGAGCAAGCATCGCAGGGAGGTAACACTCAGATTTCCAGATGAGAAATTACGCTACTCAAGCATCTCGGCCCATCGCTAGAGTCGAAAAACAGCGCAGATTTCACGTTCTCACACGATCCTTCTAAGAGCCAGAAGTAATGTTGAAGCCGGAAGGAGATTTTTGCGAATTCGGAATGTCTACTCGGACCCAATGGCCAGAAGTTCTTGGAAGTTCCTTCTGCCGGGTTACCTCCTTAAACAGGTTTAACCTGAAATTCCTATGCCTTCCCTTAAGTTTTACAGGGAAATATATAGAGTACTGTCGGAAAAAACAGAGTACTGTTTATTTTGGGGCACTAGGGTAAGAATCGCTGAGTTGGAAGTTAGGCGCCATCTCGTGTCTATTCCTAGAAAACTACTTAAAATCACGCGCTCAATTCGAGGCCGAGCAATACTTCCCTCATTCTCCAATTTAATTTGTGTCCTGGGGAGAAGGGTAATGAGACAGACTCAGAGGGAATGGGTGAGACGGGAACCAAGAGAAAGACTTCCTTGGGGCTCAGGATCTGTTCTGGCTGGAGCCGCCTCCTTTCCTTCCCTCCACCACAGTTTCTTCATTGTTTTCTTTTTCCTTTTAGGGGATAATTCATTTCGCATTGATGTAAGGCATGAAGCCATTGTCTTGGAGACTTCCACACCGAACAAGGAAATAATGGTATATAAAACATTGGACTTGCTCATTCGCAACAGATATAGTGAATAAAATATTACAGCTATTGTGTTGTGCGCTAGTTTGGGTTCCAATCGGTCACTTTCATCTTCGGTAATGATTTTCCTCCCATAAAAAATGGGGACATCGTTTAGATACATTTGCGTTGCGTGGGTTTTCCCAAGATGGAAGTGCATCGTATACCCTCACGTTCGCCTAGTATATCTGCATACTACATATTTCTCTATCTTCTCTCTAAATCAAGGTAATAGACACACAAAGAAAGGTTCATAACCTGAACCGACACAAGACAAACTTTGAAAAATACAACAATAAAAACAAAATGACATAAACCTACACTTACAATATAAACTTTATTTGACACCACTAAAACCAGACTGCGCCATGAAAATCACAAGAGCAGCCCTGCTCGACAGACATCCTCATTAAAGAGGGGGGCGGGGCTTAGACATCACTCCGTTGTGACATCATTGCAGGAAGGGCTTTCCCGATGGATTGGCTGGAGTGAAATTTATTTGCTAGTGGTGTCATCCTCTCGACGCCATGCTAAGAATATCTTCAGTTTTTTAGCCTGCCATTGCTCGTGCTTTTTTGCGGTTCTTGCCACATTCTCCCTATTCAACCAGTTCATCTTGATGAAGGTCCTTGTTCGAATGAAGCAAAGAATTGCTTCCTAGGACATTTCTTGGTACTTCTTCTGCAATTCAGATGTTAAAACGTTGATAAGTTCTCCCTCTCCGGATATCATCCCCTTGGTGTGCCAAAAACTCCTGTTCCAAAATCGTGGCATTCCTAAGCCATGTTGGGGAGGGCTCTATCAGGCCACAATGACTGATTCTTTGATTCCGGGAATCACTTTCTGGGTCGTGAACTGGACAGGAGCCTAAACTTGGAACTTTTGCAGCAAGGTTGAATGCTACATATCCTGCCACGTACTTGAACGCTTGATCCTCTTGTTGCAATTCGAACTTTTGAGCATTTTCGAGCTTCCTCCGAAGAACGTGGACTTCTCTTCAGATCCAGATTCTCTTACCAGATATCTTTTCTGATCCAGAAACCTTCCATGATGGCAATCGTCTGCAAAATGAAGCTAACAGACCTATGCTGTTTTGGGTAAAGCAGATACACCCAAGGCTTTCAGCCATTTTTAGTTTGCTAGTTTTTCTTCTGTGGAAAATACTTGAAATGAATGTTTCTCGGCTCTACTGTTGTGATTCGTTGCGCTACAAGATGTAAGTATGCACGTTTTCCCACTGCTTCTGCTCATAGTAAAGCGGAAATAAGGGTGTAGTAGATCAGAAAGAGAGGCTATTGAGAAAACTGTCAATAGGATAATCCAAGATCGAGTATTTCTCAATGGTTCAGGCAAACTATCCATTGAATGTATGGAAGCAGAAGGCTGCCAACATCCTACCTTGGCAGTTGGAGTCAGAGTGAGGGAGGATGCCTGTGAAGTTTCCTTTTATTCACATCGTTGCGACGTCATAGGGAAGCCCCGCCCTCTGCACGCATTATTCATGAGCGTTGCGATTGAAGTACAATTTTTTGCCAACACCCACCAATCAAGGATCCAGACCTCGTTTAAGAAATTGGTATGCCCAATTTTCATGTGGGCGATTCCATTTCAAATCAGGCAGGGTCTGTCAGGTCATAGTCTCGGATTTTTTTCAAAAAAATATATGTTATCCCCCCTTTCAAATGATGGAAAATGGTATCTTATTTTCCTCTATATCTGCAATAGTTTCGGAGAAAAAAATTCACAAATGCAGGGCTCTAAAAAGGGCGACTTGTGAAATTCCTGTTTTCTTTCCACTTTCAATTTGCTGTATCTCCTAGAGTAATAGGCATAGAATCCTGAAAATTTTTTCTCGCATACTTGAATGTACGTCTTGTGGAAGCATTTGAGAAAAATTTAAGTTATAATTTTTTAAATACGTAATTTTAAATTTTAAAAAGTGACAAAACTGCTGAATTTGCTGGTTTTTGCGGAATTATTTTGTCAGCTAAATTTGTGTCCCATCTTGAATCAAGTATATTTTCATGAACTACATACATTTGTGCATCTCTTATTGTCATTTGGCATTAATATCATTCATGCTTAATTTAATATTAATTTGCAACTTTTGTCAATTTCCGAAAAATGGGTGAAAAAGAAAATTTTTTTCTCA
>CAJPEV010004430.1:0-22202 GCA_905338385.1 Darwinula stevensoni | reverse complement strand
AAAGGGTAATTGGCGAAAGAAAGGGTCACGGAATGGGAGCACAGCACTGAGAAACTGGGGCCACCGGATGCTTTCCTTTTCTTAACCTCTTCTTCTATAATTATTTGCGGAATTATTTAATGTTTGCGGAAATAGCCATGTTTCCTTGGAGAATGTAACCTCTTGGAACGTAACCAAGGGTCGTGTTCAGAGCCTTGAGGCGTTCGTTGCCTAGAAATTGTGAGCTTATAATCAACATACGGATGCCGAGAGGAGAAAGGAGCTGTTCAAAAAGGTGCATTAAAAAAAAGGTCACCTTTCCATCGTTACGGAAATATAATTGTAATTACGAGCAATTCAATAGCTGTATGTTCTCCAACATCTGTTTGAAATCTCAGCTTTGTGTCACGCGGATGGCTATTATGGCGCTGTCGAAGTGCCACGTGGATGAGTGAAGCCTCACGAGAACAACATCTTGGGGATCGGAAGACAAAGGGCATCTATCTGAGCGAGGTTTAATCACGTTAGAAATAACATCCTCCAAGTGGAGGTCTCCAGGATGTCGGAGTTCTGATGCCCAGGAAGCGAGGGGAGGCTCCCGAGAAGTGGAGGAGGTGGACGTGGAAAGGGATGAAATTCATGAAATTAGTCTCTGATGTCATTTTTTCCCGGACATCTGAAGCAGAGCCGGTTGGAACGACTTATTCTAAAAATCTCATTTTCCAAATGGGGAACAAAGGGCAATCATTAATTTTTTTTTAAATCAATGATAATGGGTAAAATACCGGTAATGCTGCCAACAATCAATCGGCAAAAGTCGGTGAGAGATCATCGCCCGCATAGGCGAAACATGCAACGACTGCCCTTGGATCCTTCTTGAGATCCCTTTGAGAAATCAGTCAAATCAATTCTTTCAACTAACTTCATTTCAAAGCCGGAAAAAAAAGAACAAATCACATCTGACGCAAAAGGAGCTGCGAATCAAATATTTCTCTTCCCTTGGGGAAGTCTCGAAGCCGAGAAGAAAAATATTTTCGCTTGGGGTTCGAGTCGATTTAGAGCAACTTAATTATTTAATTATTTCTGGGGAGAGCAGAAGGAGCGGCTGCACTTTGGGACCCAAGCAGCATGTTTATGTTAATTTCACGTAAAATGAATGTAAATTTTTTGTCCATTTTATCTCTTTTTTGCGCAGACCATCATCAAGATAACGTCAACATGTTTGCAGAAATGTCACCTCTGTAATACGCAAACGTCGATATAAAATTAACGTCAATTTTACGTAAACTTAAATGTAAAAAGGTCAAATTAATATAAATTGACATTCCCGTTTCCATCCCCAACATCAATTTTACATTCACTTTACGTAAAATCGATGTTAATTTCACCCTAACATTAATGCGTATTTAACGAGCCAATTCCTTTCCATCCTTTGTAATTCTTGGCTGCTTGACCGAGTACACAAGTACTAATCCTCACCAGCGTCCAAGAGTACCAAGACGACCCACTGCATCCTCCTGAACCTCGGGAGGAAGATTAGATGCTAATCGGAGCTCTCTTCTATTAAGGATGGAGAAGACAGGATTAATGGAGGTGGGATTCTATTCTTTCCCTATTCCCGTGCAGTAATGACAATCTTAGCTTCAGCATTTAATGATTCCCTGAGTCATACACTATTAAAAATATATAATAATGTCATGTTTTCCATATATATATATATATTCATGGATTGCATAATAAAACGTGGAAAGGATGGTAAGGAAACCTAATACTATATCAGTAAAAGCCACAACTTAATAGCTTTTGTAAGGTGCAGGGAACAAGGGTTCCATCTAGTGAGGAATCTTGGCACTGCAACTGCGGGATGGTCAGCTAAAGTTTCGTATGGATGGTGGGGTGTTAATTTTGCATAAACTTGATATCATGTACTTCACGTCAGGTGGAGTGGCGTCTAGTTTATGCAAAATACACGAACACTTTGGTGACGTAAATATAAGAACGTAAATTTTAGGTAAACGTGATGTCATTTTCATGGCAATCGCAAGGAATTTACATCGCTTGCAAAAAATTGATTTCTTGTTCACGCAAACATGCTGCTCGGGATAGCACTAAAAACGATCGGAAAGTCAGTTTCAGCTTGCCACGAGAATGACCTTCGAGTCTCGATCGGTTAGAAAGGTCACACGAGGTCACACGAGGTCACACGAGGTCAACGCGACAAAGAAGCGGCGACAGACTGCCCGGTCTGGTTTACGAGGAAAATTAAAACGCATACCGGAATCTCGGGTGAACCGAGCGGGCCACCACCGCCGTCGGATTGATACGAGCTCGTTCGAGCGGAAAATAAGGACGGCGAAATGGGAAATTAGATCGTCCAAGCGGCAAATTAGGTCAGCGAGATGAAAGCGAGCGCGATCGAATGCGAATGCCATCCCCGGGAACCCTTCATCGGCATGTCAGCTGCAGGAGTCAACATCCATAAAGAGGGACAAGGGGGAGTTAATTGCGAGCTGCGGAGGGAGGTCGGGAGGCATGTCCTGGGTACCGAATCGCAGCGCTAACGAGAGGATCCGAGGAAGGCTGCCGACGAAGGCTGCCGACGAAGGCTGCCGACGAAGGCTGTCGACGAACTCGGGGTGAGAAACGGTCCACTCCGGACCGGCACTTACCGTTCGATCCGGGGGAATTCCGGAAACCGTCAGCGACGAAATCATCTTCCAATTAGCTCGAATTTCACGATCGGCTGGTGGATAAAGGGTAGGAGATAAAAGATAAAGGATAAAGGGCACGAAGGGAAACCCGTCGTCTCCTCAGACTTCACAAAAGCGTTCGAGCGTTCCAAACAATTCCTCGCAAGAGGCAATGGGAAGGAAAGAGGAAAGTAATTGTATTTGTCTCTATTTCCGGCTCGAATCCGACGCTCGAAACGAAAGATCGCCTCGCGATCGACTCCCGGACACCGAATCTCGTTTCTCCGCGAAATTCCTCGCGAATAAACGCCGGATTCCTCGCGTCTGTCGCGATTACGATGCCTCTCAGAAAGCGGAGAAGAACCGGAGGGGGCAAAGAAAAAATTTTTTTAAAATGAGCTTCGGGACTCTGCTCGTTCCTCGTCCAGACCTTTACAGCTTTCCCAACCGCAAAGACTTTTCCCTTGAAAAATAAGATATTTTGAAATCCGACAAGTTTGACTCCCGAAACTCCACTCCTCTTTCCCCCCTTTTTCCCTCTCGCAGGACCGCCCACGCGGCTGCATCGGGAAGCGATTGAACATCAGATTTGATTTCGACGTTGAAATTCCGAGTGCTCCGGAACCGCCCAACCGCACAAGGTATGAAAAAAAATGCAAAAAATCGTAGCCGACGAACCAATTTTGGCCATCACTTTTGGTCAATAGACAGCTGCCCTCTCTTAAACGATGAACAAAAGATGACTTTAGAAGGGGGAATCGCTCTAAAAGAAGCTGAAAAATTACTGAAAAAACTAAAAAATTTCAAGAATGGGAAATCTCCTCGATGGGATGGTTTTACAGCCGAGTTCGACAAAAAAAAATTCTGGGAAGACATCTCGGACCGTTTCTTGTTAGATCGACAAACGAAGGCAACTACTCGCAAACTGGAGGCCAATTTCACTTTTGAAAATATCGTAAAAAAAATAGCCTCTGCCTGCGTTGCTAACAGGCTCAAAAGAGTCCTTCGTCTCTTAATATCAAATTGAACGATCTGGCTTCTCGGAAGGGTCGCTTCATGGCAGACGACATAAAAATCGATACGATGCACCAACGCGACTTAGAAGAGACTTAGAAGTCCATAAGAAAAATCCATAAGGTTCTTTTTTGAACAAGTTGATGTTGCAAATTGAGGGGATTTTTTCAGGGCGTCCTTTTTTTTTCTTCTTCTTTTTCCCTCTCCCCCCCCCCCCCCCCCCCCCCACCCTTTCTTCTCCGTGTCTCTCGCATTTTTCTCATGTTTGTACTTTCTTATTGTCACTTTTCATATGAGTGCGTAACACCTGTAAAATCCAGTAAAAAAAAAAAAGTGCAAAAGTCTCCACTCGAATTCTCTCCCAAACGGACTAAATGTGACGGGGATTCGGGTGGAATCTGGCCCTCGATCGCCAAAAAAAGTCAGCTTGCGCATCATCATTCGTCCATCGAGTGCAGCGAGAGTTCGTCGCCCTGCAAATTAATGCGATTCAAAGCGCTCGGAGCCGCTCGGAGCGCGGTTCGATAATAGACGAATCCAGGCGCCGGGACTCCAGAGAGAAAAGGTTAAACGAGGAGGGGGAAAATCATCTAGAAATCCGAGATCATTAGGCGGATCGATGGGCGAGGTGTCTTTTTCCGACAGAACGAGTCGGCCGAACGAGTCGGAACTCGCGTCGACTCCAGTCGAGGCGGGACTCTCTTTTCTCCTCGTTTTTTTTTAATGTTACATTTTCATGCCTTTCGTGCCAGGCCGCAACTCCACGCGATCCTGGAGAAAATTTCTCGAAAGAAAGCATAACATTTGGTCCAAGGGATTTCCGCGCCGGCCGCTCACCCCGCACCGTCAGAGATCATTCCTCCAGCTTCAAGGTTCTCGTCTGATTTGAGACGTCGATTCGACTTGCGAAAGACTCTCGCCGAACCGTCCGGCGATTCGGCAACCTGCACGAAAACGCTCTCAGCATCGACAGGAGGACGAAACATCGAGACGCGCTTAAACCTCCCAGACAGAGCTGCGCACCCTCCAGACAGAGCTGCGCACCCTCCAGACAGAGCTGCGCACCCTCCAGACAGAGCTGCGCACCCTCCAGACGAGTGTGCATCTTGCACGCGATCGCATCCGACCGCCCATCGTCAGAGAACCTAAAACGCAGATCCGCTCCGTCGGTTTTCGATCCGTGCGTTCTCGGGCGGGCAACGGGTACGTAATTGATTTTCACGCGTTACTTTTCCCATTTTACGAAAAGGCGACGAAAGGAAGGAGGGACATTGGGCTCCTCGGCTCCCCGGACGGCCCTCGAGACGACGCAGTCCCGTTCCGACAGGCTCGGTCGCACGTACGAGTACTGCCGTTCGTACTTCCCCTCGAAAGGCACGAGATGATTTCGCAATCAATGCAAGGCGCCGACGGCATCAAACATCCGACACTCACTCCGGATAAATACCGGCGCTTCCCGTCTCGTCGAAGAGAGAAGAAAGTAACCGGAAGCCAGACTCCTCGCCTCGCCCGTTTTCCCCCTTCTCTTCGAACGACGCTCGAAAGACTCCACGAGATTCCTCACGTCCACGAAGTCCTCGAGTCCACGAAGTCCCCACCCCGGCGGAATCTCCCCCCCTCCCCGTTCGTTCCCGATCCTCGCGACGCCCACGACGGTGACCGCCACCGTCGTCGAGTTAACCGGAACGTAACCGAACGGCTTGTGGTGGAAGCAGCCGATGGCAGAGGGCAGGACACCCAAGGACTCCTTCGGCCGGTCCTAGAAAATCGAGTCCAGCAGGTTTCCCACCCGGTCCGGAAGAGAATCCGTAGCCACGGTCCCTTCCTCCCGTCCTCGTCGCCGAAGGGTCCGAGGACGAGCGCGAACGGCGATCGAACCGCGATCGCCGATCGCGAACACCTCCTTCGATCGAGGATCGACATCCGTCGATCCTCGATCGCGATGCGCGATTTTCATGCGCGATTTCCACTCGGACTCCGTCCCCGAATTCCGCGCTCTCGTCCTCCCCGATGCTCCGACGCACCTCATCGGTCGGGTCCAAATCCTTTCGACACGGCCGGGATGTACTCCATCTTCCCCAGCATCCCCAACATCCGAATCCATCTCGGCCTCTCTCCCGATGAGAGCAACCGCTCGTACTTCACCGAGAGGAATAAAATATTGCATAAAATGCAGACGCTTTTTATCGATGATTTATTGTCCTTTTAGGGAAAGAAGCCTCCAGAAAATGACCCTCCAGAGCCTGTTTCCTCGTTTCATCGTGGAGTGCTTATATTTAATTTACTCATTTCGCGTGTCCCCGTGGTCGTAACATTAATCACAACAGTAAGAGTCTCGTTCCATCAACCACTTTGCTTTCACACGTGGACGAACCATGCCACTCCGCGTGCGAACGATCGTTCCACCGTTACCTCGTGCGAGCCGTGCGCTTACCCTGTCGACACGCCACACCCCCACGTGCCTATCGCACGAGGTGCCTATGGTGGACGGGAGCTACCGTTAACGCGTCGGCTTTAAAGTCCGAAATATCTTCTTGCGGTTCGTGAGATTTT
Organism: Darwinula stevensoni; assembly: GCA_905338385.1. Taxonomy (NCBI): domain Eukaryota; kingdom Metazoa; phylum Arthropoda; class Ostracoda; order Podocopida; family Darwinulidae; genus Darwinula; species Darwinula stevensoni. Next base: position 15,966 of record CAJPEV010004430.1, on the reverse strand, counting down.
GGGCATCCGAAGAGCGGCGTCGGAGAGGGAAGGAATCCGATAGAGTGAAACCCGCTTCGACTCGCGAAGGGAGAGGGAGCAGAGATGCAAACGGAGAGAAAGACTTCCAGTGAACGAGCATGCACTTAATATAATCCAATTCTCTGACGGGGCATGTTGCTTCAACGTCGCTCCCTTCCGACTCCCTCGAGAATTTCCTTCGTGCGCCTCGTCATAAAGAGAGAAAAATGACCTCCGGAGTCCTTTTCTTCCTCCGAGGAACTTTTTCAACTTCCGCCACGTTCACCCAAGTCGTCATGTCTGCCCAAAATGTCGCCAAAAATGCTGCCGACCCAGTCGGAAACGGACGACAGTAAGCAGATTTCCCTGGCATACGAAATATACGAAATATAAATACACTCGTAACGTCGCGTTACGCAGATGACTACTGCCTTGCAGCCCGTGAAAGAAAGGGCAAAGCCCTTTGAGAAAGGGCACACTGCAAAACGGGTAAGTTTTCTTTTCAGCCTTTCATTCTTTGATTTTTCCTTAGAAAATTCTCAAATGAAACTCCTATTTAATCATAGGGGACAAACGAACTCATCTTTAATTTATATTTGGTACCAAATTGCTTCCATTTTAAATATTTGCAATCGGCACCTGGATTCGCCACTTGTACCTCTGCATAATTCAGTCCCAGTTGCAAATTGACTTCAGAATGGGCCAGAATCAAGTTCCTCATCTAATGTCAATCGCGTGGCAAAAAATGGCAGGGCGAAAAATGGCAGAGCGAAAAATGGCAGAGCGAAAAATGGCAGAGCGGAAAATGGCAGAGCGGAAAATGGCAGAGCGGAAAATGGCAGGGCGAAAAATGGCAGGGTGTTCAAAGGAGAGAAAGAAAAAGCAATAACGAAAAAAAACTTCCACGCGTTATCTGCTGTCTCATAACCGCAGAGAATTTAAAAGAGAAGCGTTTTTTTTTATTACTTCAAATGATTAATATTTATTGCAGGTCTGACAAATTGGCGAATATGCAATATTGAGGATTTTTCTGGTGGACCATGATTTTATGTTTTTTCCAGACACATGAGTGATTGTTGGCCATTAAAGCTCGAGTTATTGTGTTTTTTAAGTGTCTGACCTTTAATGACCTTTCTTATTTTGCAATACCATTCTAAGAATTTGTTTTTGTTATTATTATTTTTACAAATTTCGTAGGTCCACTTCACACCATTTTCCATGAAATCGTGTCACTTAAGAAGTACTGCGACTTCATCATCAGTGAGCGCGATGAAAATTATTTGTCGCGAACTCCAAGTACAAAAATATATATTTCTCAAGCAGATAATTGGCTTTTCTCAAAATTTTCCACGATTTCGGCATTTAATAAAGAGAGAAGAGGAACCTGCGATCCATTGGCCTTTTGGCGATGCGATCTCATTTATTGACTGAAATAAGGAAAATGATGAGGTGAAATCTCGTTACCAGCTCATAATATGCGAGGGCGCGCCAAGATAATTCGCATAATCGATCGATAATCGAATTTGCGGCGGAGAGACAGTTCCTCGTTCGTCTTTCCGCGACGAGAGCATGAAGCCGACCGGGTCGATTGATTTTTATGTCGTCGGGCCGACTCGATGGAACGAAACGACTTCATTCCCGGACTGGTTTATGGCGTCACAGCTGTCGCACGAAATACGATCGGGTGACGTCATCGAGAGCCTCGTTCCGCCGCAGTCCACGCGCGATGGCGCTGCGTTGTAATATGAGGATCTGCAGCGGAAGGGATCCATTAACTTGTTTTGACTGGGGAAAAAAACGTCAGGGATTTCCTCAGTAATAAAATCCTGGGATATGTCGAACCGTGTCGGATAGATTCCTCTCCGACAAAAAAATTTTTTGACACCTTTTTCAGTTTTTTTTTTCGTTCTCTAGGAGTCTAGTCGAGGCACGTGTTTCGAATAGATTCATCGTTTATAGATCGCTGCCAATTTCCATTCGCAGTCGCGAGCAATTCAGATTTACACGCTCAACCGCTTCATTCCATTCGAGCTTCATTCCTCACTTCTGCCTCATTACTGAAGCTTCGATGATCGCGGCAGTTCCGTTCCTTCGGCGGCTCTTCGTCGGAGCGTGCAGGTTGGTGCCATAACTCCCTTCATCATTCGAGATTAATTATCCGTGTCAATATACTCCAAGTACCCTTCGGAGCAATAAATCCCGACCCGGGAGCCAAGGACCCATAAACCTTTAATCGGCGACCGCGAAGCTCTCCCATGTGGCCACGAAGCCCGGCTTCATCGTGCCCAATCTTTCGAGTGACGAGTTTTCCGCTGACAAATTCCCACGAGTCTCGAGATTGTCGAATTCACGTGTCACGACTGTCACGATTGCCACGATTCTCTCTCCTTGAGCCAGGGCTCTGCAACTCGAATATGCAGCTGCTTTATTGCTTCTTTCCTTTCTCGTCTTCCGATGCCTATCCTCGTCGAGATCTTCCTGACATACTCGATTTTGGGATTTCCGCAAGTTTCCAAAACATGTTTTCTTTCATCCCGGTCTGGATACATGCATTTGCATTTTGTAATTAGCCCGAAAATAAACCAGAGCGACTCATTCCACCTCTCCCCTCGAAGACCCCTCACAATTCCTCGAGCATTCCGTTTTTCCAGGAAGAGTCTCGTTCTCGATTCACAGATTACCATATTCCAGGCATGCCAATATTTCCCGGGTTCCGCCATGAACAGAAAAATCCGACTCCATGGAAAGAGTGTTCTCTACCGAGCCCACTCCCATCGTGGCCGAAGTTCCACACGGCCGCCATTCGGGATGATCGATGGTCCGTCCTCAGTGACAATGCGTTCAGCGAATGTCGAAGATTCATCAGTGAAATTCTCGACAATCCAAGGCAGCCGATGCTCTATCATGCCACTCCGAGAGCAACTCTAAACTCGACTGACCCGAACCAGATGATTCGAGTCAGTCATCTATTTCCGGTATTTCACAAAAGCCTCATTTCTAATTTCTATTTGTTAAACATAGACAAACGGTGCCCGTGAAACGGGGATGGGATGATGGAGGCCTGTGCGTGGTTGCATCCATCCGCTACCAAGGTTGGTAGGGAACTGTCAGCTCTATTTGCTGACACGGCGCCGCGCCCAAAGCCTGAGTCGTACGCGCATGCGCAAGTAGTCTGGACTCGGCCACGGACAACCCAACGTCCAACGTCACTCTGAGAAAAAGGAAGCCGTCGGAAATAACTACGAGAGGTGACCCTTCGCCGGAGTCTCGATCTTCCCGAGACAGGCTCCAACTGTTGCCGAAGTTTCTCTTTCGACGTTTCCGTGAAGCCAAAATGACATGGCCCACCGAGAGTCACGATGGAGACGCTCGAAGGGAATGCAATCCACTTCTTTGATACCTGATGACGGTAAACAGAAGGGGGAAAAAGGCCATGCCAGACCCGCATCGAGTTTCGATTCCATTTCCGAAGGTCGATAATGTTACGTTTCGATGGTGAAGATGCCGATATCTCCAAATGCACGACTTAACACATTGAGGACGTATTTGCATGACGAAGAATCAAGCATATTTTGACATCTGTGCGTGGGTTTTCGAACTTATTGAAAATATAATCATGATTAGGAATCTTAAAGTTTCGAAGCTTTTAAATTTGAGACAAATCCCTTTCGAACTTAGGAGCTATGACCATCCTAGTGCCACAGTGCGTTTTGCAGTTGAGTTTGCCTAAATTGCTCGGAAACCAGGGCTATGCTAACACGATTCCGTCCGGTCCTCAGTGTGTTAAGAGGAGGAACATCACTAAATTCGGAAGTTTTTACTGTATTTTCGGAACTCAGCCGATAATCGGGCAATTAACCAATGAGACACACAATGAGCCTGCCACCACCGCGCATCGATTTCCTTTCAATGCCAGAGCCATTAGTCGAAGCAGCGACGACGGACGAATGCAAGTGCGAGCTTCTGGAAAGAAAATGGCCGAGAGACACAATGGGAAGCTGTCTGAAAATTCATCAAGGCAGACCATGGGATTCCTTTCCTTCGAGTTTCGATCACACTTCCCGAGGCCGTCGTCGGCGAAGACGATGCATTTCGATGGTGAAGACGCCGATACGTGGATCTCCAAATGTACGACTTAAGAGGAGGAAGTTCACCAAAATTCGTAATTTTTGTTGTATTTTTTTCGGAACTCTGCCGGTAATTGAGAAATTAATTAATGAGACACCTTCACTTTTGACTCTTTTCAACGATTTACCTATTTTCTTTCAGTACCCGGGCCACGAGTCGAAGCAGGGGATCCCTGACGAAGAATTCGAGAGCGGGCTTCTGGAAAAGAAACTGTCTCGAGACACAATGGGAAGCTGTCTAAAAATTCATTAAGGCAGCGTGCATGGGATTCCTTTTCTTCGAGTATCAAGAGACGACTATTCTCTTTCTTTCCCCCCCTCCCCCCCATAGCTACTCTTGGGATTTTCGGAGTAGATAACATTAATAAAATAAATATATTGATTTGTAGAGCACGATCAGTGCCCTATTTGTTGTTGGCAATGCACCATTTCGCTTTGAAAAATGAAATTAACTGTCGTTCATTTAGGCTAAGGTTGCGGGCTCCAGTCGCGTTTCCTCGGTTGCCGGAAATCGCGTTCTAGTCATGTCGGATTCTGGGGAAAATCCAACGACTCGTGAATCTGAGCTTTCGTATCGCTGACTGGGTCATCTATTTCTTCGGCTATGATACATTCTTGTGCCGAATTCATGGGATCAGGTGAGATCGATGCAGTGGTTAGCGGTGGGATACGGACAAACCGTGCACGGACGTCCCTGCCGAGTATGGCATCACTGGTGATGACGGCATCCTTGCTCGTGATGGCGTCTAACATGCATTTGAATTTCGGAAGCCGTCTGCCCACAGACTTCTTCGAGACGAATCGAGAGACTCCAGGTATGCCAAAGATGCTTGTCCTCCCGAAAGCCTCGAGATTCGCCCCTATCGGCGTAATTGGTCCTGTAATTCGAGAGTTGAGGTCTTTTTCAACGAAAATAAGTAGGCCTAGGCCTAACGTTAGTGAGTCCCGTGGAAAAGATGGGGGTGGAAGGGGGGATAGGTTTAAGAAGGGAGAAAGCCTTTGAAAAAAGGTTTTCACAATACTTCATCAGCATGCTGTCAGGGAGGTGGATATTTTCGGGCATTTTGCTATTTTGCTCTCAAAATATCACCCATCGGCCGAACCATCTCCTTTTACTCAGCTTTTCGCTTTAGCCTCTTTTATCGGAACTGAAACGAGGAGATTGAAACATCGGCCAAGTTCACGGAAGACAAATTGAAGCAGGCGATCGGCCAAGACCGAAACCAACCCAAACGACGTTAAGAGTTCCAAGCTTGCGACTTCTTACTCGGATGAGGGCCAACCGCCTCTCTCGACTCTTCCTTCTCCGTAACGGCGGAAGGTGCAAGAACGCGCCAACCGGCCTGGTGAAGGCTCTCGAAGGGAAGGAAAGCAGAGCATGGGGGACCTCATCACGATCTACACGGTGCAGGATGGACGAAAATTCTCAAAGAGGAGGAATGCGTCAAGGGACAAATAGCCTGCGAGTCTCTGCCCGACATTTTAAAGGATCTGGACTGGAACGAGTTTGCTTCTTCGACGAGAACCGCCCAAGGTTCTTCTGGCAGGGTTTCCAGGTCTGCTGGATCTCGAGAAAAAAAACTCGCTTCGGGTTATCGGAAGTTTTCCAGAAATTTCTGGAGAACGAGATCTCGTCGAAAAGACCATTCACATCGGAGTCTCAACAGGAAGTTGCCTCTGAATTGAGGGACATTTCCAATCTGAACGTGGCCTCGGCCATCGAGATCCCCCCGTAACCCAGATGACCCGTTCCCACTATTCAGCAGAGGGAATCGGTGGAAGAGAAGAACGATGAATACATTCGGCCCTCGTTTATCGCGGTTAATCAGTTCCAGGCTCTACCGCGATAAGTGAATTTCCGCGAAGTAGGATTCTTTATTTATAAATCGAATATTTTCGTGCGAAGTGGCGAGGGACGACTGTATATGCAATTGCCTGTTGAAATTTTCCCCAGAAATGAGCCAGTACAATTCATTCCACCACTTTCATCGAACATCCCTCACGATTCCTCGAGCGTTCCGTTTTTCCAGGATGAGCCTCAGCCTCGATTCACCGATTGCCGTATTCCACGCCTGCCAACATTTTCCGGGTTCGGCAATGCACAGGAAAATCCGAAAAAAAAACTCCCATCGTGGCAGAAGTCCCACACGGCCGCCATTCGGGATGATCGATAGTCCGTCCTCCGTGACAAATTCACTCGTGACACTGCGTTCACCGAATGTCGCAGATTCATCAGGATATCAGCGAAATTCTCGACAATCCAAGGCAGCCGATCCTCTCGGCACATAATGCCACTCCGAGAGCAACTCTAAACCGACCCGAATCAGATGATTCGAGTCAGTTTCTTGACGGAAGGGAAGCCAACAGTCACACAAATAGATATAGAAAACATCTTGCGCAAGTAGTTGGCCTCCATCCAGTTAAGAAAACCCTCATCTTGTCACCTAACTGCACATAATGCCATCTCTTTCCGGTCTTCGACCATCAAAAACCTCATTTCTCATTTATATTTGTTAAACAAAGACAAACGGTCGAAGTCGAACAAAGTTATCTACTCCGAAAACCCCATGGGGGGGGGGGGGAAAGAGAATAGTCGTCTCTTGATACTCGAAGAAAAGGAATCCCATACACGCTGCCTTAATGAATTTTCAGACAGCTTCCCATTGTGTCTCGAGACAGTTTCTTTTCAAGAAGCTTCCTCTCGAATTCGTCAGGGACCCTCTGCAAAGAAAATCGATGCACGATGGTGGCAGGATCGGCCGGTAAAACGAGTCAAAAGTGAATGCGTCTCATTAATTGATTTGCCGATTACTAGCTGAGTCAGTCAAACAGTGAAAACTATCGAATTTCAGCGATGTTAAGTCTCTTAAGTCGTGCATTTGGAGATATCGACATCTTCACCATCGAAACGTATCATTATCGATCTCGGGAAGTGGAATCGAAACTCGATGCGGGTCTGGCATGGCCTTTTCCCCCCTTCTGTTTACCGTCATCAGGTATCAAAGAAGTGGATCGCATTCCCTTCGAGAATCTCTATCGCGACTCTCGGTGGGCCCTGTCATTTTGGCTTCACGGAAGCGTCGAAAGAGAAACTTCGGTAAGTCTCCAGAATGGTTAGACTCCTGCAAAAGGACACCGATCGAAATTCTTTCTGACGGTTTCGTTTTTCTCAGAGCGACGTTGACCGTTGGGTAGTTCGTGGCTGACTCGAGACTACTGTCGCGTCTCGAAGAAAACTCGACCCGCAGAAATTTTGAGAAAATTCGTGTCACAAAATCCTTTTTAGTGGGCCTCCTTTCCTGAAAGAAATGAGACTGTCCCGTCCCGTTCGTCCGTGCGTCGCACATCGGTTGTCCGACGATAACTAAAAAAATATTGACCTAAACGATGCGAAAATTGGCTAGCAGATAGATATGAACAAGACACACGCTGAGTTAGTTTTGTTGCGAATTTGCACGAAAAATTGGCATTTTGTGCCAAATTTTGGAATTGAAATTTGGTCACGGAGGGGAAGGCAGGCCCTTGAGGTTCTGAACCACAATGCCCATGCGCGTACGACCCAGGCTTCAGGCGCAGCGCCGTGTCAGCAACTTGAGCCGTCAGTTCCATAGCAACCCTCGTGGGTTGCTATGGTTGCCAGTGGGTTGCCTCTGGCCAGCCAGGCACAGCATGCCATCCTCCTCCCATCACCGTTTCATGAGTACCATTTGTTGTCTATGTTTATCAAATAGAAATTAGAAATGAGGTTTTTGATGGTTGAAGACCAGAATGAGATGGCAACTTGTTCAATTAGATGAAAAAAATGGGAGTTTTCTCATCTGAAACTAATGGACTGGAATTGCCCAACTTGTTTTCTATATCGATTTGTGTGAAAGTTGGCCGTGAAACTGACCCGAATCATCTGGTTCGGGTAAGTGTACTCGGTTTAGAGTTGCTCTCTGAGCGGCATGCTCTGCCGTGAGGATCGGCTGCCTTGGTTCGTTGAGGATTTCGCGGATATCCTGGAGAGAAACTGCGACATTCGGCGAACGCAGTGTCACATAGGGCGGACCATCGATCATCCCGAATGGCGGCCGTGTGGGACTTCGGCCACGTTGGGGCTTGGCTCGGTCGAGAACACTCTTTCCATGGAGTCGGATTTTCCTGTGAAAGGCCGAACCCTGCAAATATAGGCAGGCAATCGGTGAATCGAGGCTGAGGTTCTTCCTGGAAAAATGGAACGCTCGAGGAATCGTGGAATTCTTCGAGGGGAGAGGTGGAATGAATTGCTCTGGCTTCTTTCGGGGGGTAATTGCAAAAGGCAAATGCATGATTTAAGACCGGGATGAAAGAAAAGATGCTTTGAGAACTTGCGGAAATTCCAAAATAGAATTTCAGGAAGGTGTCGACGAGGATCGGCCTCAGAAGACGAGAGAGGAAATTAGCATCGAAGCAGCTGCACATTCGAGTTGCAGAGCCCTGGCTCAAGGAGAGAGAATCGTGACATTCGTGACAATCGTAACAATCGTGAAGAACTCGACAATCTCGTGACTCGTGGGAATTTGTCAGCGGAAAATAACACTCGTCAGATTTGGCACGATGAAGAGGGCTTCGTGGCCACATGGGAGAGCGTCGCGGTCGCAGGTTATTGGTTTATGGGTCCTTGGCTCCCGGGTCGGGATTTATTGCTCCGAAGGGTACTTGGAGTATATTGACACGGATAATTAATCTCGAATGATGAAGGGAGTTATGGCACCAACCTGCATGCTCCGACGACGAGCCGCCGAAGGAACGGAACCGCCGCGATCATCGAAGCTTCAGTAATGAGGCAGAAGTGAGGAATGAAGCTCGAATGAAGCGGTTGAGCGCGTAAATCTGAATTGCTCGCGACTGCGAATGGAAATTTGCAGCGATTAAGAAAGATGAGTCTAGTCGAGTACACGTGCCTCGACTTGACTCCCAGAGAATGAAGAAAAAAAAACCCAAAAAGGTATCGAAAATTTTTTTGTTGGAGAGGATCGATCCGACACGGTTCGACCGATCCCAGGATTTTATTACTGAGGAAATCCCTCACGTTTTTTTCTCCAGTCAAAACAAGATTAATGGATCCCTTCCGCTACAGATCCTCATATTACAACGCAGCGCCATCGCGCGTGGACAGCTGCGGAACGAGGCTCTCGATGACGTCACCCGATCGTATTTCGTGCGACAGCTGTGACGCCATAAACCAGTCCGGGAATGAAGTCGTTTCGCGCCATCGAGTCGGCCCGGCGACATAAAAGTCAACCGACCCCGGTCGGCTTCATGCTCTCGTCGCGGAAAGACGAGCGAGGAACATTCTCTCCGTCGCAAATTCGATTACCGATCGATTAAGTGAATTATCGCGGCGCGCGCTCACATCCGTCTCTGATAAGAGGTAGGCCGAGGAATAACGTTAGTGAGAAAATCTGGAAGGGGTGAGGGGAAGGCCTTTGTGCCGAAAAAGAGAGCAAATAATTTCATCAAGTCAAGTTTGTTGGTCCTAGACATCAGTGTCTGCCGGAGGTCTTCTTAAGGAAGAATTCTAACAGGAATTAGGAAAGTCTCTTGAAGAAACGAGACGGCGAGGCTCGCACTTCGAATCGCGTGTGGCGGAATGCATTTCCAGTAAATACTCTTATTTATTATTATTATTATTATTATTATTTTTTGCTCCCAGGGTGATCTCAATCGTGGGTGGGATTAAGACGACGATTCAATGACGATTTTTCGGACGCCGATGGCATTTCTCAATTGGATTCCCACGCCTCGATCGACGAAGGCGGGCTTCCCTGCGAGAGACTTCACCGTAGAGCATCTGCAGATTCAACGCGGGAAAAATCCTGGAGATGCCAAATTTCCCGCGAAAATTCCCGCGAAATTTCCTTCCACGTATTCCTTCTTCGTTGAAAGAGTGTCTTTGAAGGTTCGGCTGCGGAATGTCTCACAGGCAGCCTCGAATCCTTCATCCCATTTCGTCCCATTTCATCCATTCCCAACCCCAGATCCGGTAAGACCTCGTTCATCTTCATCCTCGGTTCTCCGCCGGTTGGCCCCAGATCGAAGGCGGGAACCTCGATCGCACCGATCGACGAAAAGTCCTCGACGACGACGAGACGAGAGACTCGTTCGGGAACGTTGTGGAAAACGAGACGTTTCGCGTCCCGAAGTTCGACGCGAAAATGCCCAGCGTCCAGTTTCTATCGTCGGGGAAAATCTGAGTTCCGCGAGATTTCCTTCCCGAGTCGTGTCGGAAGCGATTTACCGGTGCATAGGGCTCGCATGGGATCCGATGCTCGACGAAGCCTCACGTTGGATCGGAGAAGTTAGGAAAAGGGGTTCGATCGGGGTTCGATCGGGGCTCGATCGGGGTTCGATCAGGGCTCGATCGGGGCTCGACCGGGGCTCGACCGGGGCTCGATCGGTGAGGGGAATCCCGTTTCGTTCCTCGAGACAGCACGCAGCGTTTCCTCCCCGATGGGAACGAGAGATGCGGATATCCTGCCGCGTCCCGTGGTCGCAGTGGATCCCGTGGAATCCGGAACGGAACGAGAAGCAATAAGAGGAAGATGGTATATCGTCTCGGGATCCTTCGGGCCTCCCCCGTTTCGTCCCTTTCGTTCGGCCCTCGCCGAGTCCTCCTTCCCTTCGTCCCTCGGTTCCTCGCGGCCGCAGCAGAGGGAGGCGCGCGCGGGATTTTCGCCTCTCGCGGAAATTCGCCGCCGACTCGTTCCACGACTTCCCGGCGCTTCATCGGATCTCCACCGGGGTCTCGTTAATCTCGTTTATCGTCTCCGATTCGCTCGAAGGCCCCCAAAACGCATCAGACGATACCCGTCGCGACTTCCGAAAGCAAATGGGCCTTGGGATTAGAAGAGAGCGCACTGCAAAATTAGGCCGAAACCGAATGGATTCCTTTGCAAAAGTCGGGGGTGACAGCGAGCAGGTTAAACAATTCTTGCTAGGGATAGCATTTCCCAAATGAAAAAAAAAATCCCAACCCACTCAGCCTACCGAGTAAAACGACTGTATGGGCCTTGGGCCTTTAAGAGGGGAGCTGGAACTGGATGTGGTGCATGGAACTGGATGTGGTGCATGGAACTGGATGTGGTGCATGGAACTGGATGTGGTGCATGGAGATGCCAATCTTTCATCCTCCACTTCCACGCAGTTAAACCCCAACTTGAGACAGGTCGACAATCTGTTTGCATGCTTTGACCCGACCCGCCGAGAGACTCCTTCGCTTCTTTAAATCGCTCACAGGTTAGTGCAAATTCGTCTGTTTTGAATCTTTGCGCAAACGCAAGTTTGTTCCATGCGTTTCGTTCCAGAACAGGATCGGATCACCTAAGACGGCCATTCAACCGGCAGCAAAATTTCTCGCAATGACCTTTCGCCCTCGCATCGCATGCCGATGACCTTTGACCCGATAACCGCCGAACCGAGCGAATTCTTCCATCGTCGGAATCAGCGAATCCACCGGATTTGCGGGGTCGTTCGCCGTGTGCAAACAACACACGTTCTCGTTTCCCTGCTGATTTCGCGTCTCCTTTGGGAGGAGAATCCCGGGTCGTCGGCTGGGCGTGGCTGAGGCGGAATCCCCAACGGCAAGCTTCATCATCGTGTCCGGTTCGCGTTCGGCGTGCCGTCTGTCTGTGCGTGCCGTCTGTCGATGGTGTGAGACGTGGACAATTTTTTTTTAACGTGAACTGTGACGGGCGGTGAATTCGTCTGGATGTCCTGAAACTATATACTAGGTGAAAAAAAATTAAATGTTAAAATTCATTAAATATGCATAAGATATTTGATAAAAATCCTCAACACGATCCAGGTCGTTCGAGGGACATCCGAGAATATTTAATGCGGCTCCAGAACGTTCATCACGGAAGACAGAGTTGTTAATCTAATATTTGTTAATCCGAGAGTTATCCGAGAGAGGGAGAGAGTACTACTCATCAAGATGTGGATGTAATCCCTCTTTTCCAATCGCTCCAACTTTTTTTTTTTATCGACGCCAGCTGTCAGAGTAATCCCTGGACTTTCTTGGCAGATTGGACTGGCGAGAGCAACGGAAAAGGATGGTCGGACTGGCGAGAGCAACGGAAAAGGATGGTCGGACTGGCGAGAGCAACGGAAAAGGGTAGTATCGCTTGAAAAAGGAGAGTCTGGCTGACTCGGAGCATGCGCAGTTGCACGGGCGAGACTCGGAGCACGCGCAGTTGCACGAGCGACGTCGCTCCTTTTGCCTCTCGAAAGCGGGGCGAATCCGAAGGAAAATCACGGAAATGGAAATTACCAAAGGAGTGGGAGGGCGTGACGCTTGACTTATTTCCACGATCGACACAGTGTGCCAAACCGACGGTGAGACTCTGGGATGATCCCGACGGACCCCACAGTCCCACAATCCCACAGTCCCGCGATCCCGAATCCCACAATCTTTCGTCGCTCGTTTTCGTCTCGGGGAACGAAAGCGGCTCGGTGGACCAGGCGATTCCGATCCCTGGCTCGTCCGAGACGGCGATTAATTAATTTTGAGCGATGATGTCGCGTCGGACCGAATCCTCGATAGATTTTTTTAAAACCATCCTTTAACCGTCGCATCACCTTCGGGTTAAACCCCGGTAACCCCTCCTCGTTCTGCCCAAGCCGGATCGAATCCGACTGCAGCCGTTCTCTCCTTCGCAGTTCGGTAATTAATCGGTCACGATTCCGCTGACCGATGAATCTTTCCTTCTCTTCTGGCCATTCCCAGCGTCGATCCGTCCATGGACCAGGATGAAGACCAGGATGAAGACCAGGATGGGACGAAATTGCATTCGGGGGGGGGGGGTGAGACCTTCAGTCGTCGAAAGAGTGCGGAAAGGGCACCTTGAAATGTTTATCTTCGTCGCGGAAGAGGAAGCTTCTCGACGAGCCATCTCCCAGCCTCCTGGGGAAGATGGCGGGGGCGAGGAGGCTTCCGCGCGTCGGACCCGCTGTCGAAATTGCGACGCCATGAGAGAGTCTCGTGCCGCCACGGCCAACTGTCGCAGGGGGGGCGGAGGACAGGCCACTAATGAAATGCTTCCACTTAGGGACAAATGTCGCCATCACGTAGCGCGAGGGTCCCATTACCTCGGTCCTTCTTCTCCTCCTCCTCCGACGCCATCCTCCTCCCCCGACTTCCTCGAGGATGCCCTCCTCTGTGCGGTCCTTCTGCAAACCGTGCACCCCCCTCTTAATTTTGTCGGCTGATTTAAATTCTGTCACGATCGTCGTCTCACCGACTAAATTCGCCAGTCGTTTGGTGGAGTCCTGGTCGCTCGGTCGAACGCGAATCACGTCGGTTTTCGTCGCCCTCCTGGTCGTCCGTTCGAGGCGATCGTTCGTCTCGTCGCTGCCGATCCGCATCGGTCGGACGTGGACTCGGCCGACACGCATTCGGATGCACGAGTCGATGCCGATTCCGCCCGGTCTGTTTGGACTTGGTCTCCCGGCGTCGGTGACTCCGGTCCGGGCTGCCAGCTGATGCACCGCGAGAGAAGCCCGTTTATTCTCCGTTGTCGGCTGCCCCCATCTGCGTCCCCTCATCCCCCAAATTCCTCCCCCCCCCCCTCCGCTAGTGCCATTTATCTGCCGTTTTTAATAACTTCGTCGCAATCCGGTCTCGTTCGTCGCGATCCGGTCTCGTTCGTCGCGATCCGGTCTCGTTCGTCGCGATCCGGTCTCGTTCGTCGCGATCCGTTGCGATCGAAACGGCGGTCGGTATATTCCAATCCAGAGATTTTATTACCAGAAAACATATTCAAATGATCCAACAAGTTCGATAAACACTGATAAATTTGAGCATGTCGTATCATATACCAATCGCCCGTGGAAAATGAACGCCTCGCCGCCCGCCGTCGCCTCCATCCGCTCGCGAACTCTCGCGAACTCAGGGGATGGAAGCACGCGGAATCGAGGCACGATGATTCTCCACGTCATGCATTCTCAGAATTTAAAAAGAAATCAAGAATCGTGGAAGATCTGTTACACGTGGGGAAAGAAACAGCGAGAGGTAGAAACAGCTCAAATGTCCCCGAATGTCCCCGAATGTCCCCGAAAGTCTCCGAATGTCCCCGAAAGTCTCCGAATGTCCCCGAATGTCTCCGAATGTCCCCCAAACGCCCTCAAAATTCTTCGGTCCGACGACCCAGTCCGCGCTGGTAGATGGTCGACATCTGGAGGTCGATCGGCTTCGTGTCGTCGTAGAGGGCCGGGGAGTCGAGGAGGATCCCGAACGTCCCCACGAGGGAGACGATCACGAAGACGTAGAGGAAGAACCGGTCCAGCACCATCGCGACGAACGCCCAGTCCTCGTCTTCCTGCGCATCGCAATCGGCATTCGCACGCGTTTAAACGAGAAACGCGAACGCGGCGATCCCCGCAGCCGGATCCGGAAGGGAAACGTCGGAAGGACGAGGGAGGGACGAGGCGAAACGAAATCATTCGGGAATTTAATTAGGGAGGCTTTCGCGGCGGTGCCAATCAAGGAACCCTTCTTCGTGGGCTATCGTGTTCGCAAGTACTAATAAAACTCGGCTCGATGCAATTAGAGACAGTAAATCGAATGAACTCCAGATCGAAACTCCGATTTTTACGGAGACGAAGGCCGATACGCACGAGAGGATCGGATTTCGGTTCCCTTCATCCCTCCCTTCATCCCTCCCTTCACCCCTCCCTTCATCCCTTTCACCTCCCGTTTCCCTCGATAGCGACGGACTCACGGCTCGGAAGGCATCCTCGGCGAGCTGATGCCTCTGGATGAATCGGATGTTCCGGATGGCCCGTTCGATCTCGGCGGGGTACCTCCTCTCCTCGTCCGCGAGCTCCATCGCGAGGGAGGGCGGAGGGAGGATGTCGTCGTCCATCATGGGCAGGGTGCGCCTCGTCCCCGGCGGCGGAGGAGGCGGCGGGATCTCCCAGCCCTTCTTCCCTCTCGCCATCCCGTCCTGCACGTCGTTCCTCCCGAACTTGACGTACAGCGGCGTGTCGTTGAGATGCGTCGGGACCCTCATGAAGAGCATCTTCGGGAAGACGTGCACGAACCAGTGTCTCACCCACGGCGCCATCCTGTGCGTGGACGGCTTCCGGTAGTGGATGTTGAGTATGAGGACGGTGAGCAGGACCGACAGGGCCACCATGAGCATGGTGAACAGCAGGTACCGCCCCAGCAGCGGCAACGCGAACGACGTGGGCGGCGTGATCTCCGAGATGAACAGGAAGTAGATCGTCTGCGACAGCAGCACCGAGATGCACAGCACCACCTTCTCCCCCGAATCCGCGGGCAGGTAGAACACCAGCACCGACAGGTAGGAGATCCCCACGCTCGGGATGATCAGGTTCACCGTGTAGAACAGCGTCTTCCGCCGCATCGTGATGTTGAAGTAGATGTCTGCGAGAGAGGAAAATGCGAGTCGAGAATTTCCCTCTGATGACAAAAAGCATAGTAACGCAAAATGTAAATATTCAGAGAACTTCGAAACATCGCATCCTCTAATAATCGCCTGCAATATGTCGGGCATGCCCTGCGAAAAAAAAAAAGAGCTGCATCGGGCAAGAACGAGCCGTTACCGGCGATACGTTCACGCCCTAATCGGGGCCAACCGACTCGAATCTCTTGGCATTCGCATGGGAAACGCCCGGATGAAAAATTGGGAACGATTTCCATCATCAGAGAACCGCAATTTGCCTAAGTGGCAATTTTCATTCGAGTCCGTCTCGTGGCCTTACGATGAAAAATCGAAGCCCGAAATACCCCGAACCTTAGAGACCTAAACGGGCCGCGGGGCGACCCGATCGCCCCCACCCGACCCGCAACTCC
>CAJPEV010004429.1:0-20887 GCA_905338385.1 Darwinula stevensoni | reverse complement strand
GGGGGGGGGAAGGAATGGAGAAGAGGTATGGGCCGTTAGTTGGCTTTAGGGTATGATTTGGGATTTAGGAGTTCATTCTTTGATGATGCCGAGTGTTAAGGCAACTTTCCGTCTTCAATTGCATTTTGCTGAAGCTTTTATATTTGAAAGAGCGGAAGTAACATAAAATTGGAGTAATTCCCACTCCTTTTCCATTTATCAGAGAGCAAGAAACTAGATTTGGCGTTTAATTATATAGTGAGAATCGGATTACAACTGGGTGTCTGAGAAGTCTACTAATTGTCGCTTTTTCACTATATGAATTTTATTTTGGATGTTTTTTTTTAACCCTTAGTGATGGGTTTTCGTGGAAATTACTGCTGCCAATCTTAAATATCGAAAATTAGAATCAGAATAGCACTTTTCGTGGTTGGCTCAATTTAGAAGTCGTTTGATGCCTTCAGGAAGAAATAAATGAACGAAACCAGGTCTAACAATCGATCGAAGACGAATACTGTAAACATTACTGTTTCGTTTCGGGCCATTAGGGCCACTCAGCATTATATTTCATTTGCCTATTACAATTGTACATAAAGTCGCGCCATAGTCTTACTGCGAGGTCTCAATGAACACGTGCCCGAGCGTTTTCCGATCATTGGGAAACCGATGTAAACCGATGCGAAAGAACATAGCCATGCATTTGGCCGCATTCTTCTCGGTATGATACGAAGGAGCAGTACAGAGATCCATAAGCCGCCATTTTCTATGCGCAAATCCGATCCATTAATCTCATTGATAAATACTGCGTCGTTCTAGGGCCAACTACCAGGGCAGAGGGATTTCCCATATATCAAAGACACCGCCATAGAGTGCCCAGTCTCTTTAGCATGAGGTCTTCGGTCGGACTTTCGTTATCGGATTTCAGCATGAATAATTTGTATGCCTCACCTAGTGTAAGTAACGTCGGCCAAAGAGTAAGAGTCCTGTCCCGTCTTCGCTCTCATATGCGAATGTGCGATCTTCCATTTGTAGGTTCCATGTAGATAAAAATATGATAAAATAATATGATAAAAATCGGCACGGAAAGGTTAGGAAGCATCCAAGGGAATGATATTAGGAAAGCTTCTTCCCTTAACGCATAATTTCTATTGCATGTTCCAAGCTTCAATTTCTATGGCTTCCTAAAAACAACCATTCTCAATTTTCCAAATGGAAATTTCCGTCTGATGTATTCTTTTCTCCTCTACAGCTTTCTCTTGGGGTTCATCCGCAGGAAGGATTCTGAGTAAGAAATATATTACACAAACTAAATTAAATCCATGCCGTTCAAATCTTGAATTGGGATTCAAAACTGATTTCCCATCCCCGATTTCTTTCGTGTTGGACCCTGCAGGTCTGCGTATATATGCAACTTCCTTCATTGCAAGCATATAATTGTCATAGCAAAAACACATTTGTCGAATGAGGAATGCAGTTGCATTCGTACCCATTGATCAATGTCATGTCATCTTCCATTTGCTTCAATTCTTTTTTTTACGATTCTTTGCAAAAGTTAGAATACTTTCTTTTCGTGCACCTGTTTAAGTCGAGAACTATGTTCAGGAGGCAATGTGTGGTTTTATACTCATTTTTTTAAATAAAAAAATAATATGCAATGATTATTTTTATAGTATTGGTGAGAAATGGATAACATGACTTTTGCGACACATGTATTACTTTAGTCTAATGTTTTTAATTTTGCCACCCAGAAATTCCTAGCATGTTAGGTTTCAGATACATTACTAAAAGCAAACCGCCAGAAGAATCGTATAAGCGGCAGAACGAGACTTTGCTCATTTTGGGAGAAAAAGGGACATTTATTCCTTCCACATCATGTAAAAGCAATTCTTTCATTGGGGGGTGTGGGAATGGCTATTATTTCTATCGCCTAGAATTACGAAGAATGGCATGGACCAACCTGGACAGTTGTACTTCTGCCTCGTTCTAAAAGCGATAAAGATGACAGCAGTTTCAGCACGAACGAATATACTTCTCCTTTGATGCGCACCTCGCACTTCGGTTCGTCTGGTATATTACATGATTTGTGCGTGCTTGACATGGTGTTTTCTTTCCCGCAACCCCATCGGTTTCCCTGGCAACCTATCGGAAGGGGGGTGGGGGTTGACTCCAACATGACCTTCCCCAGTAAGCGTATTCTGATGTTCAGTAAGCGTTCGTGATGCCTACCCCTCCCCCCCCCCCCCCCTCCACAGTACAAATAAAGCTCGACATTATATCCATGAATATTCTGTGAGAAGGTCTGGCCCAACGATGTTATACTATAAGACTGAGCGCTCTGTACTTACGTTGGATAACCGCAATGAGTAGAATCAACTTCCTTGAGTAGAATCGGCAGCGAGCCTTTCGTGATGTCTGCAAACCTTCTGCGGAAATAAATGTGGAGATTCGTTTCAGAAGGATGTCTGAAAGGAGTTTGAGGCCGGTTTCATGGCGCATTCGGGGAGGTGAGATTTCCTGAAATTGAAATCATCCGTTGGAGTTGACATGATGTTCTTCCAAAAACGGTATCGGCTATGAAAAACAAAGCAATGAACACGTGCCCGAGCGTTTTCGGTATGATACGAAAGAGCAGTACAGAGATCCATAAACCGCCATTTTCTATGCGCAAATCCGATCCAATAATCTCATTGATCAATACTGCGTCGTTCTAGGGCCAATTACCAGGGCAGAGGGATTTCCCAGACATCAAAGACACCGCCGCAGAGTGCCCTGTCTCTTTAGCATGATGTCTTCGGTCGGACCTTCGTTATCGGATTTGGGCATGAATAATTTGTATGCCTCACTGTGTGTAAGTACCGTCGGCCAAGGAGTAAGAGTCCTGTCCCGTCTTCGCTCTCGTATGCGAATGGTGTGGGATCTTCCATTTGTAGGTTCCATGTAGATAAAAATATGATAAAATAATATGATAAAAATCGGCACGGAAAGGTTAGGAAGGATCCAAGGAAATGATATTAGGAAAGCTTCTTCCCTTAACGCAGAATTTCTATTGCATGTTCCAAGCTGCAATTTCCATAGTTTCCTAAAAACACCTATTCTCAATTTTCAAAATGGAAATTTCCTTCTCATGTATTCTTTTCTCCTCTACAGCTTTCTCTTGGGGTTCATCCGCAGGTAGAATTCTGACTAATATAAATATATTACACAAACTAAATTAATCAAAACAAAAAAAATTAATAAAGTATGCAACACAAGAAGTGCTCTTTGATCTTTTTTACAACATAGTTCCCCAAGAAAAATGAAACATCAGTGGTATTAATGTAAGCTGAACAAGATGTTTGTTATATTCATAATTGCACCGGTCTTCAAATCTGTTTGAAGATATTCTGTTTGTCTTGGGACTAGCATATTTGTGCTAGCTTAAATAATCGAGAGACGCAAAACTGGAGACAACATGATGGGCATTGTATGTTCCTGAATCATATATTGATTTCATGCCGAATTCTATCATGTACCATTGAAGCTGAGTTCAATTTTCCTCTGTTTCTGCGTGCGGCCACAGTTGATATTTTCAGACAGGGAAAATATTGGAACTCATTCATTCATCACTCGGATCGGTGCGACTTCAATCTCTGAAGATATTGAAGATACTGAAGATCTTCCCCAGGAAGATATTGCTGCATTACAAAGTTTTAATAATTAAAATACTATTAGTGAACGATCTGTCACTGTCGTGGGACGGGGTCGGGCCATTCATCGGTCAGGACGGTAACCTGCCGATTTGATGTGTCAATGTTGTCAATGCTCCATTGACACATCCAATCGGACACATTCCACATTCCAAACAGACCGATCCGCATGGCAACCTTAACCAGGTTAACATGCGGATCGGTCTGTATTCCCTTGTTCAAATTCGAATTCAAATGAAGTAAAATATTTTTATACTGTATATATATTCAAATAATATCCGTTCTTTATGGAAAACATATCGTCAAAAATCTATTTGCTTTCGTAGCGTGTTTATTCACTTTTTTCACCTTCATCACAAAATTCAACGTTCTCGTATTTCCTGATTTCCTGTATATTAACAAAATCGGACGAGCTTCCTGCTTGCTCAAGTCAAGTTCTTTGAAGTCATTCTGAATCAATATTTCCTTGGTGTTGCAGAACAGTGGTTCTCACCCTTAACATGGGAATTTCATGAACTTGAGCTTTCCAGTTTACTAGCAGTCCTTTACCAGCCCCAGACCGTGCCAGAGTTATGTTCTATTCATGTGTGCTTCCGTATTCGAATCTGCGTCTGTCTTATTCTTTTGTTTTATACCCTTCCATGCGTTCACAGATGAGACGTGATAGCAACGGTGTATACTATACCTATGTACGGTCTATTCATATGTTGGTATGTGGGGGAATTGTGCACATTTGGATAAACAAGACAGCGCCCGATTTGCATTTCTTTCCATTAGGTTTTCTCGCTTCAGTTCGCGTCGAAATTGTTTGAAAACTTTAATTAGGTCTAATGTTACATGATCTCACCGGAATGTCTTGAAAGTCCCAAAATCGATCCATATGACTCTACGTTGCCATTAAAAATACATGTGAGACAGGAAAGATACTTGGCAAGAACATGTGGATCACTACAGGAAAAGGTGTTGCGTTTTGGTCACGAATTGTTAAATCACACTAAGCACGGCTTCATCATCATGTACTATGTACATATGCTCGTAGGTCGTGCAGCAATGGGGAGAATGGGAACGGTACGGGAAAAAAAAGAGGAATGGCAGATACGCCGGTATCTTGTACTAACCCAAGCAAAAATGTATTTTGATGGAACGCTTCCGAAGTTTAGCCAATGATGTTCTGTTGCAAATTATGAACATTAATTAAACAGTGATTCAATGTTTTCGCTGTTGATTGCTTCGAAAGTAACTGAGACATTTCAATGAACATTTGCAATCAATATTGAAAAAAAAAATTGTGACTCTGTTGGCGTTGACACCGCATCGACCAAATTCTCATTCAATATGCATGTAAACATGGTAAGGAATAGTAAAACTTTACACAAGACTACTAGATGGAGACGTAGGTCTCGCTCTTCGACTGCTGCATAAAAGATCCCTTCTCACAATCCCGGGAATCGTCTCTCATAGAAGTGTTTACTACCTTGTCAAATGTCTTGCCTAGTCCCATTATTGGATTCACTGAACAAGGACGCTTCATCATTTGGTAATCTCATTTTCGCGAAAGGTTCATAGAGCCCTGGCCAACAACAAGCTCATATTGCCTCAAATAACTTTTACAAGATTCTACAGGAGATTAAGAAAACTATGGTAGAGAGACTTTGAACTCAATCGTTTTCTTCATCCTGAGAAGATGATAAGAAAAGAAAAGGCAGATTTTGTAGAGAGGTTAATCATTCACTAAAGCGTACTACATTTAACACATAAAGGGAAGATAAACTTCAGAAATGCACCATGTTTCCTATGCTTCATACAAATACTGCAGATTCCTGTGCATTGGCAGGAGTTACACCAGTACCGGCTTCGTCCTTTTGATGGGAACGTCTCCACAAAAGACTGGGCAAGGGATTGAAGCATGTGGTGCGAAAAGTTTAATGAAATAATTCAACATTGACATGATTTCCGTTCCACCTCAGGGCAATGAAGACAATGCTTTTCCTGGTAGTAATACCAATACAGGTCAATATTAGATGCCAATGAGGCTACGTTCTCCATCAATATTGCAGGAACCTGAATTAAACAGTTCCGAAACGTTACTGCAACATAAGAAGACAAATTTGCAAGGAAGGCAACGTCAACGCAATTTTCTTTTTTCACAATCGGGCAACATAGATGTTTGGACATTTACACATTGAAGCAACATCGTTCATAATCATTAATAAATTGTTAACATAATAGTTTGTGTCACTGGGTATTCAACATTTACTCTTTACTTTTGCATTGATCCTTGCATATTTAGAAGCATGCACGAAATAGGTCTGAAGCTTGCATATCCTTCGTATTTTATTCCCAAGCGCGTCATCCCCAATGGCGGCGACTCCACGTTCAACATCTTAGGCCCTCTCCTGAGATATTTCCTCACAGAGCCAAACACACTCGTGATAATCCTACATACATTTGTGTGGCAAAAGGGACATTATACACAAGGGCTTTGTGAGCATGGTGAATTGCCATGCGTCGAAGAAAATCGACTGTCAAGTTCTTCTTCATTGCTAAAATATGTTTAAAACGGCATGGGGGGAGCATTTACAGAAAGATCCTGTGCAAAAGCCACACAAACAGTTCTCCGCACTTTTTATCAGCATGTCCGACGCATCTGTACCACGCAGAAATGCATGAGCGAAATTTGATGCGCAGCGGTTTTATTTAGTCCTTGCCATATGCCTGAGGGAACAATATCCATGTCCCAGGTTCGTCATTTCCCAGTTGCGCACAAAAGTAAGCAGGACATCGCTCCCAAATGTCCAACGCAATGCATTAAATGTTAAAGGGATGACAAGCTGGGGATCGACACAAGAGGAAAAGCTACAACAGGCCAGTGGCTATTGGATTTAACTAGTGCAGGGACTGCACGAAAAGGACGGCACTTCCGGACAGCATAATGACTGGCGGTTCTCTGGCAAAAATTGCTGCACTTCAACCTCCAGGGTCGTGAGTCCAGGGCGACGGCGGCTGATTTCCTCATCTGACTTATCCCGGTCGAGATACTGGTCGAACTTGGGGATTGGAGAATCGGGAAATGACATGGATGATAAGGGTTTCCAAGAGCACATAAAGGGATAGAAGAGAAAAATCTAGGTAGAGCCCAACCATCCCTCCAATGTCGGACAGAAACTGAGGCAGCGTTTTTAGTACTTGATCTTCCAACGTCCCCACCTGAAAATGCATTAATGCTCTTCTTCACTTGGATATTGGATTTCTAGACAATTAGTGCATTTCGTTGAAAATACCATGCTGTTTGGGCACGTATAAAGTTGAAGACGTATTGCTTCATCTCACATGACAAAACTTACCAGCACTTTCACACCTCCGAAGAGAAACTAAACCGGTAAATGCCTGCTGGATTTCCAAGTATGTTCATAGGGTTAGAGTAGTTAAACTAAGAAACTCACTTCTTTTGTTGGGGTGAGGAAATCGATTCGGGTAAGGGGAAGATTGCCAAGTTCACCGAATCCATCTGGAACAATGATAGCGTCATACACCGTCGTGTTACACTTCCTCAGACATCCAGGGGTGAAATTATTCTTGACAGAATCATAAAAGTCAAGAAATAGCCCGAAGTCGTCAGTGGTGTTGCAAGGTGGCTTCAAGCTGGAAACACCCAAAGGCACCAGGGAAGGCGGTGCGCACGGGGCTTCGTCCAGGAATTTCTCCTTCAATGCCCCCTCGACGCACTGTGGGCCGGGTATGCATGACTGGCTGGTAGTGTTAAGAGAGAATCTAGGGAATTAGGATAGAAATTGAAATTTAATTACCTGATTAAAGTCATAGTTTTCATCCCCGTTGCACGCTTGTCCTGAAGGCAATGAAAGTAACTTCCTTGGGTAAAGACTCGCCTCGTAAGATCTCCCTTTCGTGACGAGCAGGGTCTGTTGGGTCGTTGGGACATTGGGCATACCGTCTGTGAACGGTTCACCCTTCGAGTGTACGTGGATCTCGTAAGTGTTAGAGGTATATTCGAAGTCACTGAACGACAAGAAAAGACGCAATACAAATGCGTTTCTCCCCATTTCCATCAATAACTTAGCATCAAATGTGTAGCAGGTCTTCATGAACGGAAAGAGGTCATGCTGAAGGAACCGCGATTCTCTCCAAGATCCCCCTGAGTTAAATTTGAATTCGAAATGCAATCAGGTCAATGGGGGCAATGAATCGTGGAGAATATACGAATGAAACTTACCATAGGTGTCGACGACGCGATGCCCATCGATCCCTGAACGATTTCCATATAAGCAATCTGCTTCACCAATGTTAAGCCCGATACTGCAGTCTTCCAGGAGACTGAAGTCATTCAATGTGAACATATTTAGAGTTTCGTCAATGCTCATGTTTAACCAGTTCAGGATCCAGCTGTTCAGGACCCAGCCCTTGCCCAGAATCCAGTTAGTCATGTAGCCACTATTAAGATTGCGATTCTGCAGTGCAGTCTGGTTCCATGTCGCAAGGGGACACACGGTGATTGCGGGGAATTCAACATTGTCCAGTCGTCCGATCCGGATGTTTTGGGCTGTTGGATTGCTCAGAAAGTACAGGATCAACTCTCTCCCCTGTTGAACCCTCAGAGAAAATGTTTCGATTCCAGGTGATGAATTGCTCTAAATATTTCAGGAAAGTAAATAATGAAGTAACTTGGAGACAGACCTGAAGTATGGCGAGTGTAATGACGGTACATATGATGATTACCCAGAGAAGACTCCATATCCCTGATCGCTCTGCCAATCCAATTTTACTCCAGAGAGAAATGGCCGGTTCTTGAAGGAAGATCAGAAAAAATGTCATTCTGACTTCCCTTATACGATCTCCAGCTGGTTTCATGCTCTTTGCAATTGATCATGCAATATGATATCAATAACGCTGAAAGCAAGTTAAGTGTCCAATGACCTGAAATGCGATCATTATTTCCTCTGTGGTGGTCGTAGAGAGCAATGATGAAATGAAAAATGAGACAATGTCGTGGATTTGGAAGAATAAATCACATCAACGTAGACATCATATGAGGACATCACAAGATACAATGAATTTAGTCATGTCATAGTTGTGCTGACGCCGTCATTACTCTGAGGAAATGAAATATTGCATTTTAAACTATGCCATTTAGCAAAAAAGCTAGGAAAAGTAATTATTAAAAAGATTAAGGAAGGGCGAATGGAATTCACAAAGCACAAAAAGGTCATAAAACAGGTAGAACGACTGAAATGTTAAATTGAAATATTCGTAAATGATGAACCAAATCGGTTGCTTAGAAATGAATTTCTTCATTACGATACAATTTTGATCGAGTGTAATGTTTAACAGCTAGAAAAATTGTTCTGCCAAAGCCTCACCAAGGTTTCGTCTCATTCATTCATGAGAACTGTGTTTTAGAACTTGAATAGCTTTTAGTTTAAACATAACAGCAAAGCAGTATGTGCTCTGAAACAATAAAAATGCAATATGATATCAATGCATGTACGTCTGCACGCTTCAGACATCATTTTGGAATGATGATGCTAGAATGTAATCTTTATGACCTCGGGGATTAAAAATCATGATGCTATCATTTATTTTATTTTCATGAAGTCTGTATTTGAAATACTTAATGTTATTATAGCCTAGTATTTTTGAAAGTTGTTTCATGTGGACACATTTTTTTTTCGTAAGATGAACATAGAGAATCCATGAGTGTTAGTAGAGCCCATGGGTTGAATGCCTCCTTCGAAATTTTCTCTTTGGCTGGTTTGAACATTCAGAGTGACTTGCTTTTGGGTTAACATTGGACAAAGCATGGAGGATGAACACGGGAGGGCTGAAATTTAAATATTTCTGCTTTAAATGAAAAAACATTAAACGAGTAATTCATATGGGATCATGAATCTGAAAGGCGTTAACGATGTCTCTATAATATACAGTGCAAGGGATTCAAGTCCATTAAAAGGGTGACACAAACCCAACAAACCCACTGTCCATTTAAAAAGAACGTGTCAGATGTAATTGAGCGAAGGGTTCAAAGTCATTATTTGTTATGGAGTGGATGGACAGTTTGGAAATATTGAAACGAGAAAAGTAGAATCTCTTGATGCCGTGTCACAAAGAGAAACTATAAGAAATATGTGCCCCTCGAAAATGTTGCTTCTCTCGTTTCTAATTTGTTTCAGCATTTATTGACTACGATGGTCAGCCACATGCCGTTCTTCCAGATTTCATTAACGTTCCAGATGTTTCGGGTGTCTGAAGTTTCACTGAAAGGAACGGATCTACATTGGCAGTACGAACCTTGTCTGGAATTATTTCTGCCTTCATGTCCAGGCTTCTCGGAGCTCCTGTATCCCCAGTTCGCTTCGTCAATTTCACGCCCAGAAATTCTGCGAACACAGTTATTCGAACCAAGTAAACCCATTGAAGAAGTGACAAGTATAACCTGCATGAATCATACACTCATATTCATACGCGCTCATAGACGTGACGGATTCTTCCATGAGATCCACTTTCCTGCTGAACTTATTCATGTCGCGTATGAGGCTTTCCATTCCATTGACGAGATGATCCACATCTCCCAATTTGCCCTGCGTTATCTCCCCGAAGTTCGTCGGCATCTTGACCGTGGATCTTGACATAGTTTCCTTTGCCGACTCCTCTGACCAAGCGATTCTACGAAGGCAATGGTATAAATCAAGGCAATCCTTTCTCCGTATCGTGAAGAATGGTCATGGAATGAGAGAAGCAGTTGTATTCGAACCCATTGATGAAACGCATGTAATCTTCCAAGTGCTTCATTTTCCCTTCAAAATGCATCAATTCACGTTTGAGAGATTGGAAACCCCTAACGCCATGAACGACATGTTCCTGGTGCTCATGCGTCATGTCTTCGTTAGTTTGCTCCATCTTGACAAGTTATCAAGTCCCAAAATTCCTCAAGAAAATCCTACGACTGGAAAGGAAAGAAACTTGTTGGAACTACCTAGGGCGGGGTATGAAGGAGAGCTTTCCTGGAATGCGACACCAAGAAAAGCCTATGCGAAGTTTGTCATCAATCAAGGCTAGAACGGAGATCTTTCCAATTCATCTGAATCAGGAAGATGTAACTTCTGAATAATTACCACAAGAGTGGTTGCAGTGTGCGAAACTACATTTTCCAATTAATGGTACAAATGCACAAGGATAACATAGCAATCATCTTGGTAGGGTGAAATTCCTTCAAACGGAAGAGAGAAATGGGTGTAAGTCACGTAGCTATTAGTCGCTGAAACCTGAGATGAACTCACATCGGCACTGACGTTTCTGTCGAGTTCTGCGGGCAGGAATGACGCTGGTGATGAGTGTTCCAACACTACGCACCTAGTTTTCCCTCGAAGCATAACATAGGTAATGGCTGGTCTGCTGTATGACAAGGCTCGGGCATGGGAACATGGTGTTTGTATAATAGCAATTATATCGGTTTCCGGGCAACGCGTTATGAGGCGGATTTGCAACACCCTTCCCGGTTGAACGTTTTCCTTCTTCGATGTTTCTGTGAAGTAATTATTTGACACAGCATCGTTAGGAATTATTTCTCGCGATCAACAGCAGTTCTTCAAATTATTATAACTGACTTTTTTTTCTGCCGCGTTTCCTTGCTCATCTGCACGGCTGAATTAGCATAGAGCTCTGTGCGCAGAATACGGGACAATAGAATTGCTTCGCAATTGACGCTAGAGCAATGAATAAAAGTTTACACCTTGATAGTGTTATTTCAGAGTCCCGTCAGTGTTCAAGGGATTTTGGCAAGTTTTTGATGCCAAGCCTCTTTTAAAATGTATTGATGTTGGCGGAGGGTATTTGTGGCACTTTCAAAACTCACAATTGCCTCCATTTATAACAGCAATAATTCCAAATGACAAGCTATCATTCAGTTAATATTATAAATGTTGTGTGCCAATGTTTAGCAAATGGGATTTTTTCTTAAATAGTATCATGCCATACCGGACACCCTCTGCATGAGTAGCTGAAGTTCTTTAGAGCTAGTGGCGCTAGTGAGGTGCCACTTGGAGTATTGCGTTCAATATTGGAGGCTGAAAAATACCACTCGAGGCGCTGGAGAGAATCCATAGTCAGGCTAAGAGAATGATGAATGAAGTTACGAGCCTTCAGCTTCAGAAGCGTTTAGAAGCATCAGGATTGCACGCAATCGAGAGAAGAATAGCGATGGCAGTACCTCATCCAGGCATTTAAGTTAGTTAAAGGAATCTATAACGTAGAGCTTGACACATTTTTTCCAGTCCGATACTAGAAGCAGAACGAGAAGACACCCACGGTTGTTGCGTAATCCCCATGTGAGTCACAGGTTGAGATAGAACTTCTTTACTTGTACGGTTATTGAACGCCTGGAATACATTAAGTGACGATGAAGTGGCTGACTCTGGAGTGACCAGAATTAGGAGGATCGATGCCTACATGGCCAATAAAGGAGCATTGTAGCTTGAAACGACAAATCTTATTTTTTTTTTAAGACATGCATTTTGCTTTGGAGAGGGGTAAGCCTAATTTAGGATTCCCCGAGAGCCTGGCCCCAAAGCGAGACGTCATTATGGCCAGATACTCCTCCTGACTTCGCTATCGCACCTTGAACCATTTTTCCTGCAGTACTCCTGGGCCTGCATCTTCTGGTGACAGCCTCCTATAAATGATCAACTGCACGCTTCTAAAGCCCTGCGGAAGCCCCATTGGAGTCAAACCAAAGATATGTATTTATTTCACAGCAAGAACGCATATACCGCACCTTTCCTATGAAGCTGGACAGGTTATTCCAATCCTGGAGTGTGTTCAAAACAGGTCAATAATGATAATATGCGATCATAGAAGACATCAGGCACAATTTATTGTTTGGCTACTTTAAATGTATTGCTGGTTTGCAGTGACGACGATAATGTCCTCGGGCTGACGATCGCAAATATGAAATATGGAGGAACATGAAGACCCGAACAGAACAGGTAATAGAGTAGATTATTCCCATGGGAAAGAGTAATTATGGCGATCAATGAGCGTGGAACACTGATGAGGAGTACACTTAACCACGGTCCTCATTGCTTCTCTCAACGCAATGCTTCTGCTTGAAATAATAATGAGGAGCACCATTAAGGACGTCCCTCTCTCTTTTGGTCTCCTTATTCTGTGCGTGAGGTGGCTATCGAGAAGCTTGGATATCATTAGTACACCAGCGCGTCCTTGTGACACAAACACACTTCCCGAATTATGACAAGAGGGCCTAATTATATATTCGGCAATCTCTGGCTCTAATCACGGTAGAATACGGCAAGGGACCGTTTGCACAATGTGCATTGGGGACGTTACTCACATGTACCTCCACAATCAGTCTTAATGGTCTTTCGACCCAGATTTATTCGTATCCCGAGGAAGTGGAGTAGGTCACAACAACGAAGGTTATTCTCCAATAATTTGGATGGTGCGCTAAAGTCATCCTGCAAACTCCTTCTCTGATCTCGATATCCGTAAATATACGAGAGCAATAATTTGGCAATATTTTCAACATTCATGGACGCATAACCAATTGGTTTTTTTTCATGGAGTCGATCATCTGTTAAACATGCAACTCATTATTGATTGTAGTAAGCAGTAATAATTCCACTGAATTAACCTGAAAATTGTGAACAATGATTGCTCAATGAAGCATTACACATCATTATTGGTAATATTGATTTGCTTTCCAAAGGTCATTCAACATTGAATCTGTGGTTTCGTGTACTGGATTAGTTAATGACTTCAGAAAGAATACAAGCTTCTATACCAGTTTCTATATAGACTCTTTGGATATCACAAAGGCTCGTGCAGGTGAAAGGGCCAGTATTGTGAGCAAAGACTACTTTTCCTCCATCAAAACAAGAACAGTCGTGGGTCGTACTGTATATTGTCTGTTCTCTTACCTATTCTATGCGTACTCGTAAGGAATTCCAACTCCTAAGAGCAGCAAGTTTAATCATTCAATATCTAAATCCATAAAGACGCACGATTCAGTTGAATGACAACAGTCCCTGCAAATCAAGAAGACCGATGTTGCTGCAAGCGCCTCAGTCTTTATTAAGATCATGTATTTGACAGATAAGCATGGAATCTATTGGAAATTCTTAGTGCGTTGTGGCCACTTCTAAATCACCTGGTCCAGAGTGTTCACCAAATTATAATTGATTTTAAGAACTGCCACTAACATGTGGAACTAGTTTATATTGACCAATATGTAAGGTTTTTTTGACAATGTAAGCTCAGCCGCAATTATTCTCACATGCATTCGGTGGAAGACCTCATCCGATGAGGTGCAATTATGCATGTGGTCATTTTTCATTCGAGTTCTTCATGACAGCAGGTACGATCAACCTTAAAAAACGAGCATTTACAAGCGTTATTCAATAGTTGGCGAGCTGTTCATGAACTGGGTCTATTTGATATGGAATATAATTTCGTTTGGTAATTTGAATATCATACATACATAACCAATGCTTGCTCGATATGCACAAGTTCTAATGACATGCTTATGCATTTGCTGTCAAGAGCAAAAATCATTATTAAGTTTCAATTTCTGTCGATGTTAATGTTGGGTTGGTGATTGGGATAGCCGTCCGAACAATACTAAACCAATTAAAGAAGTTATATGGTACATTTTAGGGAAGTCCTTTAAATCCAATCATATCCAAGCACAATGGCCTCATCTTCACATACAAGGACTACTCCTGTGGAAATTCATCGCACAACGACATCAATGTTAAAACCGCATTCTTCCCAGGTTGAAAACATGACGTTTCTTGCGATCAATTCACTGCTGGACATAATAACATTTAAAAAAACCCTGGCGTGTGAGTCGTCCTTGAAGCTAGTATGTTCTTCTGGGGACCAGTTGTGACACACAATTTTTAGTCAAACTTTGTCATTTACTGTGGACAAGAGCGTGCTTGTGTCAATGCCGGTTTTCGCACTCGTACAAAAATGTATGCTCCATTCACAAATTACATTCTTCCTTACACACTTCACTTGGTTACACGTAGCCGTACAAAAGCATGAGGACGGTCAAAATTGACTTCGTTTCGGAGGCAGCTCGCAGCTGGAGTTGTTGGTTCTGGCCCGAGGCAAATGAGTCAATTTATTTATCAAGCTTTCTTCAGAGTTGTGGAGGATGTGAATATTTCATCCATTTGATTGATCCTGATCGAATTTAGTTCTTGCGGAATCGGGACGTGACAAAGATGATGAGGGCTTCCAGACATTCGTAAAGTGTAAGAAGAGAGAATCCAAGGTAGAGGCCGAGCATCCCTCCGATGTCAGAGAGAAACTGAGGCAGCGTTGTTAGTTCTTGCTCTTGCACTATCTCCTCCTNAGGTTATAGAGCTGCAGTGCAGTTTCGTTCCATGCCCCATAGGGACACACTGTGATTGCTGGAAATTCTACGCTATCTGGTCGGTCGATAGTTATACTTTGTGCTGTTGGATTGCTCATGTAGTACTGGATCAGCGCTTGTGCCTGTTGAATTTTCGAAGAAATAGTCATCATGAGCATGATGTATTATACAAACTATCTAATGAATGCATATATGAAGGAACTTGGATATCGAAAAAAAAACCTGCAAAACGGTGAGCGTGATGGCTGTACAAAGAACAAGTATCCAGAGCAGTTTCCAGATCCCTGACCTTTCAGTCAATCGCAATTGACTGCATAGGAAAAACGCGAACCCTTGAAGGAAAATAAATTAAATGCTTGTTAGTCTGCCAACCACGGTTCCATGACATACATAGTATACAAAACCACCCATAACAATGGGTGGTTTTTGGTGAGGAGGTGAAACATAGAAATGTGTTCGAATTCTCAATATTGGATACTAATTCGTTTTGAACACTTGAAACGAGAAAAATAGAACCAACCTCATTATAAAATCCGGGAGAGAAAACCATGAATGAACCATTGCAAGCACGTTGCCATTTCCTTATTGGAGTGGGATTATTTCCTGTTTTGCGATAGTAGCTCACCAAGGCCAAAATCTTAAAGTTACATCTCGACAGGTACCTCTAGTCATTAATTAATTTTTTATATTCTTCGCTTACGCATGCTCTACTTGCCCAATGCTTGTTTTATTGCGATGCAAGTGTAATTGCCATAACAAGTTTCATCAATGACATTTTGATATATGCTATTAAGTGCATTACGTCGTTCCCAAGACGTCATTCTCATGTTTCATGAGGTTACATATGGAAATTTGTGAACTACCTCATTTCACATTCCGAGCGCACATGCCAAACATGAAGTTCAAGTTATTTCAAACCAATGGATTTCAGCCAACATCACATACAACATTGATGTCAGACCCTGTGGTAAAGAAATAAATGGAAAGAGTTAAGGACTGAGTACATGCTCTCATGGATGTCGTGCAGATCGCCTTATTCCCATGGGGGAACAGTGCAATGCACTGTAGCGATTCATATGAAGGCGCAATTGCGATATGCGTGTGCTGCGGGAGACGGTTGCGATCATCCGAATAGAATTTGAAGTTCTTGCACATGAGTGGCAATGTTCTGCTGAATCGAGTCGGAATATTTTAAAATGAGAAATCGAAATGCTCGTTTTACTTCCTACCACGTTAATTAAAATGAGGCTTCCTGAGGGGAGGGTCTCCAAAGTTTGGCCTATCTGAGTATGACACTGTGTAAAGTACCTTTTGGCACATTTTATATGTTGATGTGGATTTCATAACCTGTTCATGGGATTTAGTTTTATCTCCCCTTCACAGCTACGATTCTAACAATGCGCGAGCTGCAGTTACTATGGTGGGCGGAATACCAAAGTGTCTCACTTTACAATAGAGTTGGGCTTGCGTGGACAAAAATATATTACTTCTATTGCTGATGCGAAATTCATTTCATGCCACTGCGATGTGTGTGCATTACAAGCAAGATCAATTGATCAACTTCCATCGTATAATTTTTTGCAGCGTTATTTATCGAAAACAGGCAGATTTTCTGCAAGGATGAGCTGAAAAAGTGTCCATATTCATTTAAGTGCGTGTTTTTTATGTTTTTCTTGAAATAAACGAATTCAAGCCTCCCACTGCACTTACCATGTTCAGAAAAATGATTGGATTTGTGGTGAGATGGCTTGGCAATACCATTCTCTCCGCCGATCTCACGTCCAGCATTTCTTTGTAATGAGAGAAAAAAGTCAGCTTCCAGTAAGTCAGAAATAAGCTTTTCCGATTTGGAGAGGCTGTTTTGTCCTTACCTGTCGTCGGGCAAAGTGGTTCTTTCCATCAGCTCCAATTTCCCCCTGAAGTACGCGATGTTGCGCTTCAAGCGTTCCATGCCGTTCACGATGTTGTTGTCGAGTTTTTCATGCGCTGCCTCCTTTCCGGTCATCCAACTCTTGAATTGGGATTCAATCTGGTTTCCCATCCCCAATTTGTCCGTGTTGGACCCTGCAGGTCTGCGTATATATGCAACTTCGTTCAATGCAAGCACATAATTGTCATAGCAAAAACACGTTTGTCGAATGAGGAATGCAGTTGCATTCGTACCCATTGATAAACGTAATGTAATCTTCCATTTGCTTCATTTTCAACTTGAAAGACTTCATGTCACGTTTGAGGGTCTCCATTCCATCGGCAAAATGACCGGGATTCTGCACCTTTTCATCCATCATCCATTCATTTTTTTCCAGCATCCTGGACTTTGGTCCGATCTGAATTTCGCTCGGAACGATTCTTTGCAGAAGTTAGAATACTTTTTTTTCGTGCACCTGTTTAAGTCGAAAACTATGTTGAGGAGGCAAAGTGGGGTTTTATACTCATTTTTTTAAATAAATAAATAATATACAATGATTATTTTTATAGTATTGGTGAGAAATGGATAACATGACTTTTGCGACACATGCATTACTTTAGTCTAATGTTTTTAATTTTGCCACCCAGAAACTCCTAGCAAGTTAGGTTTCAGATACATTACTAAAAGCAAACCGCCACGAGAATCGTATAAGCGGCAGAACGAGACTTTGCTCATTTTGGGAGAAAAAGGGACATTTATTCCTTCCACATCATGGAAAAACAACTCTTTCATGGGGGGGGGGGGGGTGGGGGAATGGCTAATGGCTATTATTTCTATCGCCTAGAATTACGAAGAATGGCATGGACCAACCTGGAGAGTTGTTCTTCTGCCTCGTTCTAAAA
Organism: Darwinula stevensoni; assembly: GCA_905338385.1. NCBI lineage: Eukaryota > Metazoa > Arthropoda > Ostracoda > Podocopida > Darwinulidae > Darwinula > Darwinula stevensoni. The sequence continues at coordinate 3,001 of CAJPEV010004429.1, read as the reverse complement.
GCGATAAAGATGATAGCAGTTTCAGCAAGAACGAATATACTTCTCCTTTGATGCGCACCTCGCACTTCGGTTCGTCTGGTATACTACATGATTTGTGCGAGCGTGACATGGTGTTTTCTTTCCCGCAACCCCATCGGTTTCCCTGGCAACCTATCGGAAGGGGGGTGTGGGTTGACTCCACCATGACCTTCTCCATTAAGCGTGTTCTTCGCGGCCCTTCCGGGCGGAAAAGGACTAAGACGAAAAGAGAGACAATCTTTCCAGAATTTCACCCTGCCGGAATCTTTACATCCGTCGAATCAGTTCCTCAACACAGTTGTACCTACTTTTTTCTTTATTTCCCTCTTTGATCATCTCCAAATCTAAGGAGCATCTTCTAGTTTTATACTGTAGGTGGGGTGGTTGATTCTCGCGGAAGCGGTGACCCATTCTTATGCTGAGGTGGATTTTGTTGCTACCCTTACAAAACGCCCGGCTACATCCGCTTGGCTAAACGACCAGGTTAGTTTGGAGGTGGATTTGGAACCGGCTGGAACGCTCCAGCATAATAAAAAATATTTTTCATAGAAAAACACAGGTTTCAGCATATGGAAGGTTCATGGATGTCCCTTTTTTTCAAAGTAGTTCCATCATGAGAGAGAAGTGTTCACGAGTGTTGCAAGCGCTACACCAATTAAGGGTACAGTTGAGTACGAGCCTTATTACTCCCCACAAAATAATTAATGCATGAAAGCATAATGAGCAATATGGGAGAGGGCGATTATGCCTTTTCTTTTCCTTCCCATATCGTTTTATTGTCACCGATTAGGCTCCCATGCGTCATGTGTACAGTAGCTAGTCCGTAGAAGATATACGCACACGTGAAACAATCGCAGGTTAGGGTTTATAAACTCGCTATCGACGTGATGTCGACAATGGGATTTCCTTGCTCGCGAACTACGCAATTGGTCCTTTATTCTGAGAAGCAAACATACAGTGCCACGTGGGGAAAGACGCATTGACGTTTGCTTTTGCTCTTGTTGTGGGTGGAATGGAACTTGTCAGAATGAATAAGTTTTCATTCCGAGATCGTCAAGCACTATTGATAGTGGGATATCACCGGGTCCGTAAGAAAGACTCAGCGTCGTCGCTTTCACCTTCTGCACCCCTTATGCAAGCATAACAGAGGATCCCGATTGACGGAAACCTTTCTTAGAAGCTTTAATGGAAAGGATCGACAATTCCGAAGGCATAACTACTTCGTACAGCGGTGAATACGAGCTTACCCAATTTATTTTCGCCTAGGTCGAAGTTGGGAAGTTCCTCACGGAAATCGGCCCTGTGGGTGTGCTTCGGCTTTGGGAAAGATTCCATAGAACCCAGCGGTTGTGGAAATGTGAAGGGACTGGAGACTCGTGAATTAAAATTCATGATGCAAGCCTAGAAGCAGTCAGTTCGAATAGGACTTGATCTAGGGCTCGACACGGTTTCAATTTCAAGCTGTTTCTTCGCTCGAAATGGTCGGATTTCATAGATATGGAAACCAGAATCCGTGAGAAAAAATATAAATTCAGAAATGTCTAAGTTCATACCGGGAGAACTAAGATGAGTAAGAACCGATTTCATTTCTACCAAGGCTCCAGTTGGTGGAAGATCACGAGAGACATCAACATTGACACGCCTCAAGCGCTCAAACATATATGTATATTTTTGAAATCCCTTATTTTTAAGGAACTTCATAAAAGCCCGATACTCCAGCCTCATGTTGTCCATGTTAGCAATGTTCAATTTGCTCTCAACTAAGCTGCTGAAACACTACTGACCTCTTGCTCCCTCCGAGTAATATTTCTACTTCAATGTGCCCTAACTCTGTTTACAAACGTTCTCATATTTCCTCTTTCGTATTCTTGTAGGTAACTGTTCAGATGGCCCACGTATGAACCTGTGTGGCCTTTTTTCACCAAAAGGACGAAAATGGGTACGTCCGGGAATATTTCTGGGAATATTTCAATTCTGGATCTCTCGCACCCAAAGCGAGAATCGATAATGGCTTTGACAGCATCGTCTTCTTTAAAATCTTGCCACTTCGGTTTTTCATGTCGTGTTTTCTTGAAGGTGACTAATGAAAAAGTGAGAAATGTACTATTGAAGATGAAAATGAAAGAAAAGGAGGGAAAAATTCGCTTTTGAACGGAGTGACCCCACAGGTGTTCGCGTTTAAACGATTAGGGCCTTATGAGCAATGAGTGAAATTCGATCAAGCTGTCTGTTTCGTTTGGTTCCTTAGTTTCGATGCCGCTTGCGGCTGCGCAAGTCGTGCGAGTTTTACAGCGACTCGGTCGTGGTTTGCAGCACTTCTCGCGCAGGCCTCTGTGGTTCTTTGTGTGCAGGGGGATTCCAACGATTGCGAAACGAATGCATCTGTCTGCTGTTGCTGCTCGTGGTAGAAAATGTTTATTTTTTCGACCTCGTCCGACTTTTCTTCGGAATCGAGTTACATAGAGGGTATTTGTGTCTGCCCACTATAATGAAGAAAAACGTCGGGCTCGTCGGGGATTGAACACGGGACCTCTCGCACCCTAAGCGAGAATCATACCCCTAGACCAACGAGCCGATCATGGAATATCTGGCTCTCAGTTCCTTCTTTTTAAGAAAGACGATTAGATCTCGAAAATCCGGTTTTTTAACTGCTGCATCTCATGCTGACCATAACAGTCGTTCAGAATCACACCAAAAAAAGGCATGTGGAGGAGGAACAGAGCTTGGTAAATATAAAAATGAAATAAGAATCGTGGGAGAACGAAGGAAACTGACAGCCACGAGGAAGGCCGTTTTCGGGCTGGATTAATTATTTATTGCAATTTCCTGGAAGTGGTGCCATCAGCTGAAAGCATCCTAAAAGAGTCGGCTGGAAGAGCCTGCGCGCTCACTGCATATCTCGCACCTGAGAGAGTTGGAAACTGGCAAGGTCGCTCCACCGGCAAAATAAAATGGTAGTAAAAACTAGAACTCTCGATCACAA
>CAJPEV010004428.1:0-22231 GCA_905338385.1 Darwinula stevensoni | reverse complement strand
GATTCAGGGAGGATATTTTGGGTTTCGAAACCCAGGCATTACGACGGAAAAGGAGACCGGGGTTAATGTTGGCGCAGCATTTCGGTGTAAAACAAAAACGATTAGGGGTTTTTCCATGGTAGGGACACATGCATTATTAGTACCAGTACTGCCAGGGTCTGCATGATTTATGGCCCCGCCCCACGTGTTCCTGGATTGCACGTCTACTTCCTTCGGTAGGAAGAAGTAGTATTCTTCTCTCGACCTAAGGAAATAGAAGACAAAACCTGAGAGCACGTCTCTTTACTGAAACTCCAATTGGATAGAGCCCACTCAGTTTCGTACGTGGTTTTCAAAAGGAGTAAGGGCATATTTCTTCACGAGACTCCATGATTATATCTGGAAGATGGGGATGAAAAATAAGGAACTGTCGAAGTTTATTGATTGCTAAAATGAGGCAAGGCGAGACATTTGGGGACGTACAGAACTCTCTTGTAAGAGATGATTCCTTGGGTAAGGGGAGGGCACTTTTGTGCCCTTTGATAGGCGAGACATTTGGGGACGTACAGAACTCTCTTGTAAGAGATGATTCCTTGGGTAAGAGGAGGGCACTTTTGTGCCCTTTGAGAAATGTGAGAACCCAATGCTTCCATCTAGTGGCCTAGAGGAGAACTTCAAACGGAACCCTATAGGTCCTATAGGGTTCCGTAAAGGCACTATAGGGAACCCTATAGGTTTAATAGGGAACCCGACGGGTCCTTTACAGAACCCTTTGGGTCCTATAGGGAACCTATAGGCCATATGGGGATCCCTATTGGTTCTATAGGGAACCCTATCGGTACTATAGGGGGATCTATAGGTTCAATAGGGGACTCTATAGGTCCCAAACTGAACTCTATGGGGCATATAGGATCCTATTGGATTCCTTTATGTTCCTATAGGATTCCTACATATTCCTAAAGGAATATATAGGAATCCTATAAGACATTTTCGTAAGGGTGCCCAGGACAGAGACAGATGGAGGAGATTGGTGTCTGCTGCAGCGACCCCACATGAAAGTGGGAACAGCTAGTAGAAGAAGGAGGATGCAGGAAAGAAGAGAAGCTTCAGTGATGTTGGAAGCATTGCGATAAGAATAGAACGTGTTACACCCCCGATTTCATGGGAAAATCTAGGTGCAGTAGAGGAATTATTACATTCATCTAAGTGGCGAAACAAATCAAAATTTTAAGGAGGGTATATTTTTTATATATTATTCCTTCCTACGCGATATAGACATCGTTTTCTCTTTTAATTTAATTTGATTCATAGATTGCTTTTTATTGTTTAAAGAATGATATTTTAACAGCAATTGCTACTCACCAATGAGATCAATGGAGACGAGTCAACTATTGCAAAGGAATCCTTTATCTCAACACGTCAAGAGAGGTGACGAAGGCAATTTACAGAAATAAACCTCCACATGGTGATGAATATACTCATAGCTTTTCCTTTTCTAGTTTCAGTAGCAGAAGACAAAACGAATATATGTTAAGTGAATTGTGGAGTTAATATTTTTCCAGCAAGACAAGAACTGGCTTTCCAAGGTCCACCTACAACGAAAAAAAGGTGAAAGTAAAAGGGAACTTAAGTATTGGTATACAATTTTAAAACTAAAAATTAGCATAAAGGATGATTCTTCTTGGAAGAATCATGGAAGAATCAAATTTTAAACACGGCGCAAATCTCTGCTCTTGTTAAATTGATGAGTCTTCTATATTCTAGACACCTATGTAAGAGCACCAGACATAGCCTTTCAGAATGAATAATCAACGAGATATGTGGCTTTCACAGATAAAAAGGTAAAACGGGTATTGCATATAAAACCGAAGTAATAAAAATAGACGGTAAAACAGGAAACGCAGTGACCTTCCGTTTTGGCAGTTTGGAAGATGAAACAACAAAGTATAACAATAATAATATCGCATCGGAGATTATCATTTCCATTGAGATGGTCGTGATCCAACTGATATCATTCTATGTCGTTTAATGTCAATTTTCCAGGTGAAGTAGTTCTCTTTCGTATCTGAATTTTGCCATTACAAATTTTAATTGTGACTTCATGGTTCACGTTCTTCAATCCATTCTGTCCGTGCTACGAGGTATACTATAGCATTCTTCATCGCAAATTAAGGCTATCCTTGCCCGCAGTTGGCTTGGATGTGAAATCTCGATGATTCCACCGAAGGGCTTAATGTCGCAGCATACGTAAGTTCATGAAATGGTTGTAAAAAGTCGATGTAATATACAACTTGTGAAGAAAAAACATGTAGCAAATCGGCCTAGCTTATAATCGTTGAATTACGCGAGGAAAAAATCATTAGAGTGTATAGTAGGGATAGAGAGGAACCTGAAGGCCCATTCCTTTCGATGGATGTTCCAAGAAATTGAAAAGGCAACTCTCAAATAGTACATGGTGTTTGAGATTTGTTCATTAATTCATTTTCAGTAACTAAGTTGAAAAAGCACTATAGTGAATTGTACCTTCAATCATATTTCTATCAATTAATCAAAGCTCTCCTGAGATACAGTCCTACCAGTCTATACTATTTTAAACAAATTCTTTCCTTATTTTGTGGCCTGAAAATTTGGAGGGACCTCATAGTTTCAAGGAATAACGGACAAAATTTATAGTGAAGTGAATCCCTTCTAAGGTTGAGGAAGTCATCAAACTTTGAGCTCCAAGTACCAGAATGGAACGAATATCAGATTGAGAATGCGGGAGAGTTTCTCACTGGCGGTAAGGATGGCTCGAGAATTTTGGGAGCGGTACTTCCCGTAGAAGATAAGAATAGGGAAGACCTCGGGGGGCATTTCAAGCATCTCCTTTACCGTTTCATCCCCAATAATTGATTTCAGATCAGACAGTAACCTAGAAAGCAACCAAAATTCAAGTTAATATTCTCATGAATCTTAAATGAACACACGGAAACGGTTTATTTTAAAATAAATTGTTTTTGTCTTTTCAACTCCACGAAAGTTGTACGATATCAGGTTGCCCAACAGTAGAATCGACATTAACATGTTGTAAACAAAGGGGTGATCCTCAAGTATCATGGTGATTTATTCGAACACGCTTATTCGTAGCAGTGCATTTTTTCACCCAAAAGGAGCCCTATAAGAGGAGCGTCAAGACTTACAACTCCCTTGCTGGGTCTTGAGAAGGTAGATGGCCTTTCCAAGCAATGAATTTATACGGTAGGACGACCCTTTCAATCACGTCCTCGATCCCACCAATATCTCCAATATTATCATTTGCTCTCTTTATCAGCAACATTATTGCTTGCTTCTGCAACACGTCAAAGACAGAAACACCGTAGGAGCACATGATGAATTGCTCTTACCTTTTGGAGGCGCTCAAGGCAACATTTTTATCCTTCCCAAGATTCGCAGTGGCGTATAGTACCTGTATCATGAATGTTAAGATGGATCAAGAATATAGAACTCATCCATCGTTAAATGACGTTTTAAATTACTTGGAATATTCTGAATCCGCCAGGGCACCTAAATTATAAACATGTCCATTTACATTGGAGTTCTCGTGGAAGCAATTGCAAACTTCATTCTGAAAGTTTTATCACAATAGGGAGACATGATCCCACCAAATGCATTTCTTTGTCAGGGTTTTCACTCTACATATTGTGCTGCTTGTTTTTCAATTATGATTATTGGATGCAATCCCGCATGAAACGGTCGCTGAGTTCGTGCGTCTTTGGTATTTCTTGTAAGGGCTTTGAATGAGATTGAAACAATACATAATGTATAAATGTTATAGCAAAGGATATATATACTTTATTTTTCGTCCGAGAAGCCGCTGGATCTTTTTTCCAGAATGAAATATATTCTTGATGGAAGAACATGAAATTAATGTGGCAATACCTATAGGCCTACATGACATCCACGGAATACTATGAATGGAATTGGTCACCCAACAGCCTATCATTTATGCTTTCTAATGAGTTCTCAGAAAGTTGATGTGAAGAGGAGAAATATACCTGTTCAATATTTGGACTCGCGTCTTTCGGGAAAGCTTGGCGAGAGGTTTCCATTTCATTCAAGGATCCCAGGAACCAAAATGATGATGAAGGCATGTCTGGAACGTTCAATGAAGGAGAACCGTGCAAAGAGGCAATTCCAAAAGGTGAAAGGAAAATCAATCGAACAAATTCAAATGCTGAGTCATTCGTCCGAGATAGTTCATATGCTGACGTGTAATCCTACAATGCTCTGTCTAATAGAGCTAAAGTATAATGAAATCAGCAAATGCTGAATTGACTTGCATATCTGATGGATACCCAATATCGATTAAATTTCTCAGATTTTGGGGTAAATCCGTTCATCCTGTCCCCAAATGAAAGATCAGAAGGTCCCAACCAACGATAACAAAACTCATCGAATGATGCTACACAAGACCAGTGCTATAATGTCTTTTGAATAATAATATTTTGATTTAAGATAATGAACTTTTTGAAAAAGATTTAGGATATTTTCAAAGATAGTATCGCAGGAGCAGTAAGTAAGATAGATCTTAAAACCGCCCAGAGACGGCGCGGAAACATCTCGGTGTATATGCCCAATACATGTAAATTGCTACAGGTAAGTTATTGTATAGATGGATTTATGGTACCAGTCGGACCATCATTAAATAGAACGAAAGAAATACGGAACTACCTTAAGTTGATTAAAAGAATAAGCGACTAAAGATGATCAGATGGGGAGAAATGAGGGACACCGGTGAGTTAGGCACCGGGAAGAGGAGTGACCTCGCTGGCCCCTAGCAAGCAAAACAACAACGACCGGATCAACGACTCACAACGATCCCGGCAGTCCCCAACGACCAAAAGGAAGCGACTGACGCCAAACGACCGAGAGAAACGGCACGGAAAATCTCTCTATCGACCTAATCGCAGTCTTACTAGATTCTAAGAACCCATGCCACAACCCCAATCCCCTGACGACCGCACTCCCTAGCTCTGACCCCGTGAGTAGCCCCAGCTGCGCCCCACGGACCGTCCACTGACCTCAAGCACGGCGAGCGGCCGTATCGACTATCCCGATCCCGTCCTTTGCGACCATCGGCTGAGAGCCCTTACCCGCCTCCCAAATCTCGAGCTGACCAGCGGACTTAGTCCCCAGCAAACTCAGAGCCTTAGGAAGCGTCATCCCTTTTCCCTTCCCCCCCCTCATAGGATCAATGACCTCCGAGACCCTGAGGGAGACAACGACGAACGACCTCCCCCATAGAAAGCAACACCGACATCTGTCGGAGACCTCCTCCTCAAGCTCCGACAGCGGCCCTGAACTTGTCGGCGAATAAGACCGAAACCCATCGACTGACTTCTCTTTATATGTGTGCGACGTCTAAAGGGAGAGAAATAAAATATGTGTTTTGTACTGTTGACGTACATGTACTTTTCTAAGCCCCTCCAACCGGACCCACGGTGTCTCAAGTGCCGTATACGAAACACGAATAAAAGAGGACACGGGAAAGCTCGGTCTCCCGTAACAATATTCCCTTTAAGTCTGATCGAATTCAAACCTCGAAGTTAGCTGCAAGTCGAATAAGTTCTTCTAGTCCCGAATATCCTCTCGAAAAGAAGCAACTCTCGCATCTGAGGCACTGCTCATAAAATCACTAAATGAAAAGTAGTGTCAGAGGACAGATTGAAGCACGATTCATTACCGTCGGGAATCAGTGTATCATCTTCTTTTGGGGGTTCGGGAAGGACCTGTTCCTTTCGAACAGGAGAATCGCCACGAACTGGAAGATCTGATGGAAGCATGAGTCATAAATGAAAAATAATCATTTCTTTTCCGGTTATCACAAATTTCATGCTTACATTTTTTTTCCTAATCAATAAGACGACGTTGGTGCCATACTAAAGCAATTTTATTACCCCTTTCACATGATATGTGAAGAGACGCGCACAGATAGGAACATTCGTGTTTCCCTAAGTGGGGAATTTCTTGGACATGAACCTACAACAGCAGTCAGAAAATATTTTCACAGAAATAAACAATGTTGTCTGTGAAAGATATGTACCACACATTCGCGAGTTTATTTCGAGATTCTTATAAGTGTTTAACTCGAACTGGAAATATATTGAATAATTAGACGGAAAAAAATTGTCAAACCCCCACGTGGAGAATTTCACCGTGACTGTTATGAACTGTCCCTCATGAAGGGACAGGCGAGAAATCAACGCGGTCATCTCCCTACAAGGCTTTGATGACAAAAAATATATTATTCGATTGGACTCTAGACGAATTCTTATAAGAGTCATACAGTTACGGCATGGTTGAAGTAGCTAAGAAGGCAGCTACGCATTTCGGGATGCAAAGGATATTCTGTATCATTTTGTGGATTGCTTAATATATTTTTTTTCCTTTTCACTCTTTCGCAAATGAATTTCAATAGCTTCTCTGTTTGCCTATAAGCTCCACAAGCTTCACAAATGCTATAATATTCGTAGGGGTGAGATCAATTATTATACTTTTGTATTGGTTTCATGTAGAATGATCGATTACCGAAAAGGAGGCAGGAAACTCACTCAGGGATTGGAGGGAAGTATCTGTATTATCTTTGTCTAAGGATGGTTTGTCAGGTCTGAGGGGAGGGTTGAATACTGCGTGCTCTGAAAAACCTATTTGGCATAGAAGAACACAGGCGTTGAAGGCAGGCTTCCTTCACATATCTATGGGTCGAACCAGATTATATGAAGAGGCTCACTTATAGTAGATGGTAGCGCAGAATCACTCTCTTCTTGGACTGAGAAGACCTGTTCTTCACCACGAGGAGGTTCGAGATGGGCTTTTCCCACTAAACAGAATCGTTAAGAGACTCTGCATCAACAAGGAATATTGAAAAGAGGTGACTTTAGAAAAAATTAGAATTTTCGTGAAACGTGGTTTCGAATTTTTTTTGTGTAGTCCTCTCGGTTGAGCGAAATACTTTAATTGGCTCAGTCATTTACCCAGGCTCAAATATATTTTTGAACTTCAAAATGTCTGACTTAGTTTGCCGCACTTTCTGTTTGATGGACCGAAGAAAAGATTCCAACCCAACTACGGATATTTATAAAGACATTCAATGTCATTATGAGGGAGCAACATGTATGCACTGTTGCGAGTAGAGCCAGGGGGTATGAAATATCAATGACTTGCCTGTAAATGATCAAGTGTAAAATGACAATTGTCATCATAAAAAGTTACGAACACAGCGGGAAGAACTCTTAGGGATCCATTAGAAACATTGTATCACCTGCAGAATACGTTCATGTAAATCCATGCTTTAAACACTAAAATGTGACCTTTCATATAAAACTTGATCTGATAAATGATGATGGATTTTATGACCAAAAGAGGCTTAAAAATATGTTATTTCTCTAACTTTAGTGCCAGTATCCAGAAACCCGGCACAAATAACGCAAGCGCCATATTAACTTACTTTGCCAAGATAATTTTCATGCTCCCTGTATTGTCAATAGGCATAAACTTCCAACGGTCAAAAAGTATTTGGAGGAATGATCATGGATGAACGGAGTCCAATCGTTTTTTCTGTTGGGTTAGTTGGATGGGGGAACTAACAAGCTTCATTAAAATCTGAGCTGGTCAACAATCACCGATTTTTAATACACCTTTTTTTAAATGCGAAATGGAAACATTAAATCTAGGAAAAGTTTGGGGATAACTTAACAAAAGCCTCACCTTTACATCTTCGGATACAGAGAGAACGAACTCTTCACAACTGCTCCCGCGCTTGAAGCCAGATATTGGAACGCTAAGAAACGAAAATTCAATTATATACCCCTGTTTTTTTCATTAATGGCCCTACATTTTCTCAAATGTTGTTATCCAACTCATGTCCTTGCTAAATAACATCTGTTCCTGCCTCTACATATGGCAAAAACAGCTGATCCCTCATAACGTATTCCTGTAAGTCTATTTCATGTTCATTATTCATTTCATGATAAATTTTCATCGTCTGTCATAGAAATATACAATTATATGCATCAAAATCCCATCAGTTTTTCTGCAGTTCACTCTGCGAAAGAAATATAATTTTTTCTCACTCCACTCAAAATTCCAATCGGACACAATTAACTTCCACAACTGATTTCAATCACACTTTGACGGACAATCCTGCATTTAATTTTTCTGAGTATCCTCCTGTCAGAACTTGAATAAAGGGGATACTAATACATTAATCACCATAGTGAAGTAAGATAGTTGCTGCTATGAAGCAGGCAATAAGAAGTTGTGATCATAAGGACAACATAACGAACACTTTCCGAATTCGTTCCTCCAAATTCAGCTCCCATTTTTGCATTGTGAACCGAATTGAATCTTTAGGTGCTCAATGGTTTCAAGCTCTGGGGCTGACCAAGTCGTGTCTGGCTCGCAAATCACAGGTTGCCCACTTTTCTCCCATGCCTCAGGCGGAGAAGTACAGTTCCATTGGGATGCTATTGAGTAATACTATATTGACTATTTTCTATCGTATCTTGTAGAAAGATTCAGGTAGTGCCAGGTTCTGAAGAATACAGTATAAAAATTCGTATGGTATCTTTTCTTATCTTTCTCACTGTTAAAATATGCACCAAGGCATTCCACTCATCTACAGCTTGTGCTTGATATACCACATGTACCTTTCGACAGGTGGTCCACTTCGTATTTCCCTTAAGGGTAATTTTTAATTAGTAGTAAGAAAAATGCAATTAGCAATCAAATGTGAAGGGCATCGTTGAGATCCAATAGACTGCCTAGTCCGATCCAAGAGAGAGAAAAAACTGGCATCAAGGAAATAATTAACTTTTTAATTAATCAATTGACGCATTATATTTTTTGTGCAAGGTTTTTGACCACGACAATCAATATGAGACCACTCTCACCATCACACGATTCCTCCTTCATGATTGGGTGATTCGGTAAACTGCGTATTATATATGTGGATATATAGCGTTCAAGGAAAATTTTAGGACTGGGGTCCTACCACTCTCGAGTTCCTTCTTTGGTGCGGTGGAAACAGGTAACCATACAAATTTTTGCTTTAAAAAAAACGATTCTTACAGATGTTCTATAAAAAGGTCCTACATGAAGCTAAAATTCCAATCGAATGTTTCTACAAGAAACGAAGAATTTCCGCTTGCTTGATGCTAACATCTGGTTGGCAATGACGTCACACGACCAGAAGCAACTTCAAGTCAGAATGAAAATGTACTTTGGGCCCAAACAGTGCATCGAAGACTGATGCTTCAAATGCTTTAGTATATTTCTTAGATCGTGGAGCATCGAATGCGTGGCAATAGGAGTTTATTTGCCCAAAGGTCAAAGATACTCACAAGTAAAAAGTATTAACTTCGTGAAGGATGAACGCTGACATAAAATGCAGAAATAAACCTCACCTTGTAGCGATTACAGTGAAGTATGGTGTTGAATAGGTATGTGTATGAGGAGAGTGCGTATGGTTTCAGCGGTCACTGCTTACAATTCGAATGAATCACGGATGAAGAGGGATGGAAAACAACCCCCAACATATATGTGTGGTATCTAATCTAAGCAGTTATCAGTTGTTTCGTATCCTTATCTCCCTGATTCGGGGTACTACCATCTCCTTACCTCCATGCGGGAAGTTTTCATTGCCAAAAGACCCTCCACACCCCCATGGTTGCCGGGTATCGTGCTGAAATCACGTCTGATCGATGATAGCCGACGATGATGATGACTGATAATGATGATTATAGCCTCGATGGTCGATGCCCGGCCGGGACTTCTCTTTTCAGACGCATGATACATTATTGTGTAGCGTTCATGGAGCTGAATCCAATTGGAAGACAGTTCAGTCATGAGATAATTATATGATTAAGTTATGCTGTTTTCCGTGGAAGATGCTGGCATTACAACTGATGAAACGTTATTCCCATTTGTAAACTTATTTCCTTGACAAAATATTGTCTTTGAGCCATTGCAGTACGAATTTTGGCCGTGTGCTAGCGGTTAAACCTTCAAAAAAGAGCATTCTTGCAAGCAAAGAATGTCTTGACATCTAAAAAATGTGCTTCGTAAACAGTCAATAAACTATTAACAATTAAATACAAGTATGGAATGGAAAACGCTTTTAGAAAATATACAACAAAAACGCATGTATCAATACGTTGCCAGGCGAAGAGTATACCCGTCTTTGTATTGCAATGGGTAAACGCGTTCACGAACCTGTCATTAATCCTGGCAGCTATATCACGTCCAATCGCCATTAAGTTCATAATGGATGGCTTCTGGGAAGGAAAGTCACTCATCAGTGAAATGCAATGGGACACAGACCAACTGAGAAAGGCAGCCGTTTTATAGCAACTAGCAAGGGCATATATTGGAAAGTAGGTGCTCTTCAGGATAAAGTATTATGCTATCCCGTAAATCATTCGTGTCACTGTTTCATTTCTATTTGCTTGAAAGAAAAACAAAGTGTTCCCATTTTATGTAGGGTTCTTTTAAATTATAATGGGATTACATATTTGGTTCGTTTTGTTGCATGAGTCTTTCTGCTGGCACTAGTCTGAGTTCCTATCACTTCATGAACTATTTTCTATGAATTTCCTGCGAACGGTTCGCTTTGATTTACATGGGATCCCTATAGTGAGATATTTCTCGTAATTCAAGAGTTCGATCACCGAAAATAAATCGTGAAAGAAGTGAAGGGAAAGCACGTCTATTCCCCTTACGTTGTATTTTATCGCAGGCGATAACATTTTGCCTTTTTTCAGGATACAAAGATGTTAAAAGACATCTAAACCTATGCGCCTCCTACATGGAGAAAACCCCACGAACCATTTCAGAATTATGCAGTTTTTCTCACCTATAATTTATTTTATGTTTGGGAGATTTGGTTTGGATGGTCCCTGAATGCTCGAGATCTAGAGAATTATCTAAAATCCCGGATAAAGCTGGGTACATCATCTACTTTCTGTAATTCCCATCGGACAGTTGAAAAAGTCCCAATTGAAAAAAATCCATATTTCTCGAGGTTTATTTCTGCAGGTGCTGAGTACATCGGCCCATTACAACGTGACATCGAATGACATGATTGAACATCATTATAAGGACATTATTTGTGGATTGCAAGATCGAAATGTTCTCATCATCAAATCACATGAAGTGGAAAACTCTGATTTCGATTTGCCCTCCAAAAATTGAAAAGTGAAAATGCTATGTGAAACCTATGAAAATACCGTTCCGTACGGGTTGAGACGGTAGAAACCATTTATGTTCGTGCTACGAGCTATGCACAGCCTATGTGTGCAACTTTTCATGCGGAATGTATGGCACAAGCATGAGGAAAATGCAGAATCGAGTGTAGATTGAGAAACGGAGACCACTGGACAAAAGGAATCTCGAACGCGTGGAATGACTTGCAACTCTCCTCTACTCCATGATCCACGTTCTCTAACGTGAAATCACTGATACCTGTCATATAAAAGCAATAAATATCTTCACTGGAGTTAATAAACTATCAACTTATCTTGGACAAAAGAGATTCATTCATCCTCTCTTCTCTCTTTCAAGATAGAGAGGGAAATGGAATTCTAACACATTACACTCACTTCATATCCGTCGCCTTCCATATTTTGTCGAAGGGAAATGTCCCCTGATTCACCCATCCTCCTCTTACATCAAGGGTAAACGTCTCCGTCTCAAGAACTTCTTCATATTGTGAACCCCTTTGAAATAATCCACCGATAACAGAGAGCCCCCCTTTGCCGTTTCCCATCATCCCGTGATGACCTCTTGGGTTATTTAAACAGGGGAGTTCTTCCCATTGCCCTCCTTTCACCCTGCACCTCCACACCTCCCTCCTAGACTCCATCCCATCCCATCCACCCGAGATATAAAGTTGATCATGATAGACGGTAGCTGCAAGACCTGAGAGAGGAAGGGGAATGTCTTGAAACGAAGACCACTGTCCTGTTCTCACGTCCAAGTACTCGCAGCTGGAGACTTGTTTCTCTGCTTCGAAATCCTGACCACCCAAGACAAGGATGGTGTGAGGATCCAATATCACTGAAGCTGCATTACTTCTCCTATCTTTCATTGNGTCCTTCTCTAGGATTTGTCTCACTCCCCAAGAGGAAGAGGGAGTTCTGAATGATACATCCGGTGGTGCTTCTGATGAATTGAAGGGGGTTGCGAAGAACCTCGTCCCATCTATAGGGGGCCTCACGGGGATCCTTCTCCTCTAGATGGAGTATGCGCACCTCTCCCCCTGTCCCGTGGATGAGTCTGCCAGAGTGAGCCAGGTATACGTCCCCAATACCACCGGGACTGTTGACCCACAGAGTCTGGGAGGGATGAACTTCCCACATCCCAGCTCTCAGGTCTTGACCTCTTGCCATGGCGAAAATCCTCTGCAAACCTTCAAAAGAAACAAAACATGAGACAGGAAACCCACCAAAGATTCAACTCGTTCAGGTGAGAAAATGAGAGATGTGTATGGGAACCTAATGCTCTGTGTCATCATGATCTTTGTGGATCGAGAATTCACCCTTCCCGAAATGATTCTGTCTAAAGGGTGTAAGTGTAAAGGTGAAGAAGAGGAGAAAGCACCTGCCCTGGAGACTGAATGCTGACAATGCTGAATTGGCAAAAGCACACTCAACTGGACCCATTCAATCCCATCGTTTTTCCTCTGACAGGGGTTTATTTTGAAATGGGGGGAAAATTGCATGAAGTTTCCGTGAACAAAAAAGAGCGTGTAAAACAGGCAAAGTCGAACATTGTACATGTACATTACACCTTGTGGTAGCAACCTGTCTGGTGGACGATCGAATTTGTAATGTTACTAGGTTGATTCCATAGTTGAAAGTTTAGTGAATGTCTCTCATTTTCCTCTACATGTGCATCATGAAATGGACCGACCTAAGAAACTGAAAATGGACCACTATCATATCATTAAATAATATGCAAAAATCATTTTAATTACTTGATTTGAATTTCATAGGTAGATTTGTAATTGATACACATAGTTCCTGAAGTCTCATGAGAAGAAAGAGGCCTATCTAAATGAAAATACTTGGGTTATTGCACGAGTCTGTCAGCTGGTCTACACATAATCGACATCGACAATCGACATGAATAATACTAATGGATCCATGAATGGATTGGAGACCTTTTTCTGCTGGTTGGATTGGGTTTAGTCCTGAGGACATGTGAAAGATGTCCAAGATGCATTATAGGTCAATGTCTATCCACAACGAATTTGATTGGTTCTACAAGGAGACATGGTCTACCCTTGGAGTCTTTACCGGGGGGACTTAGCCCTAAACTGGCCAATTTCCTAAAGATTTCGCCTCATTCGGGACAGAGTAGGCTAGCGCACCGAAACAGAGACAGTTGAGGAGGAGTACATACATGGGTAGATCGCCATCGCGGAAGTTGAAGCTTCCGCCACATGCGCGGAAGCAGTGACAGTAAACACCCCTGCCATCTACGTTTCCACCCAAGTTCCACGTCGAATCGACGTATCTGTGCCACAAGGGATGCAACTAGATAATGCCCTTATAGAGTTGACAATGTTGCTGTTTGTACCGGACATTTTACCTCGCCGATCCGCCCTAAACCTGTTACCTTAGCCTAAAGCTCGATGCCTACGAGGCTATGACTTTTTCTGCCATAGACTATGAAAATGATTCACGAAAGGACTCATAAACTAGAATCTCCGTGATCGGTACGCAACGTGCTGACACGTTCACTGCCATGGACCTTTCGGCCATTCTGCCCTAAGCCTCTGCGACCTTAGCCTAACGCGCGAAGCATACTAAGCCACTTTTTCGGTCATAGGCTAGGCGAAAGGATGCGTGAACAAAGCAAATGAAAAGGTTTGGCTGTGAATGTGTTAATAGCTAGCTGCAGACATTTCAGCAGTGCAAAATATCGTTAGGAGTTAAGTGGATGAGACAATCTTAAGGCAAAGCTACATTTTTCAATGTATTCTACTCTGGGATGAATGAAGAATCATTATATATATAAAATTCTTCGCCATATTTTCATTTTTTGGTCATGTCATGGCTGGAATTCCGCATACACAAAGAAAGTTCTACCTTTTTTATCGTTACTGTCATGAATTCGACATATTAAGCGAAAAGTCACCATATGTCCAAACAATTTGATTCGATCATTTAACATGAAATCCCATTCATATTTTTCCCCTTGTAATAAAAAAATATCACAATTCCGGAACGATTCTGAAAACTGACTAGTATGGTGAATTACCTGCTGACGGACAAACCACTCTCCTCGCATCTTCCTCCTTCTTAGATCTCGAAGGGTCCTGGAAAGAGAAAAACGCATGGAACTATCAGGTCAATTCGTAAATAATTTCCGTTTGTTGCCAACTGTTTTGAAACGATTGTAACTTGTTTCAAGTTTGACGCGGTAAATCGTGTTAAGTCATTCGATCGAGAAAACTGTAGACTTTTTGATAATATGCAATTCATTGTCTTTCCAATTTTATTAATATAATGAAATAGTAAGGGTAAAATAGATGATGAAAAAAAAACGCATATTCGGCAGCGCATTTTGTGGGAGTTCCAGTAAGGCTCAAATGCAATGGAGACAGCGAGGAAGACATGCACCTTCTTTGGAGAGGACACCATCACCGATCACCAGTGCAGGAATTGATTCACAAAGTTTCGGTGAAGAGAATTATCGCTCAAGGATGAACAACGTCCTGGTCGACCTTTGGAGATCTTTGAATCGAAGCCAACCCACGTAAATCCACCTAAGAATTGAACGAAGAACTTGGTACTTCCCAACCGCCTTCTTGCTCTTGGAAAAGTCAGCAAGTTGGAAACATGGGTTTTACGTGGGTTAGCCTCGATTAACACTTCCAATGCATCTCTATCGAACTCCGAAGGGCGACCAGGACGTGGTTCATCCTTGAGCGATAATTCTCTTGACCGAAACTTTGTGAGTCAATTCTGGCACTGGTGATCGGTGATAGTGTCCTCTCCAAAGAAGGTGCATATCTTCCTCGCTGTCTCCGTTGCATTTGAACCTTGCTGGAACTCCCACAAAATGCACTGCCGAATATGCGTTTTTTTTCATCATCCATTTTACCCTTATTATTTCATTATAAAATTGGAAAGACAATGAATTGCACATTATCAAAAAGTCTACAGTTTTCTCAATCGAATGACAACACGATTTATCGCGTCAAACTTGAAACAAGTTACAATCATTTCAAAACAGTTGGCAACAAACGGAAATTATTTATGAATTAACCTGATAAATGACCAAATGTAATGTTTGCATGGGAAGTGACGGTTACAACGAACACGAGAGGAATGCGACATGGACAGTCAATATTAGACATGAACATTGTACTTTTAGGAAGTGGCTTATTTGATCCAATTCTATCCAGTCATTAGAGGAAAGGGAGACGAGTGCATGGAAGGATGATTGAGTACGATGGAGGAGTCCTCTCCGGTCCATCTCCATCCAGAGTCGCATCCGGCTTTGTGCTACGGAGGAAGTTCCCCCGTCGACGATGAAGAGGGTCCGAATGGCTCTGGAGATCCCCTCCACCACCCAGGAGTCCTCAATCCCCACGCACATCACCTGTGAACTCTCACACCCTCGATATTCCTTCGGATGGTAGATACGTGGCACTTCACCCTGATTTACACCACTCGCTATTTTCATCAATCTGAGAGCTTCGGTGAAAGTCACTCGGATCTCTCCATCCGAAATTAGCACCACGACGTCCCCCTTCAAAGCAGAATGATATACACAGTATTTAAATTAGAAGCAAGTTCATTCATTCAGTCATTTATAGTCTTGATATTTTTCAAATGAGCAGATGTAATGCAGAAGTTCTATGAGCATCTTTACACTCTATGGTTTTGTTGCGAAATATCAAAGGTTCGAGTAGAAGAGAAGAAAATGCTAGAGTGTGCTTCCTGTTGGCTGTGGGGGGTGGGGGGTTAGTAAGATTCTGCTATATTTTCAAGGTTTCTTCTAACTAACTACTAGACATGACATCGAGCTTTTTCGTCCAGCGGTAAGGTTTGAAACTCCTTACGCTATAGGTAGCCACCCAGGAGATGGATAAATGTTTACACTCACAAAGCCACAATTCGTGACTACGACAAGCTTCCCATCAGCTGAAACAAGTTATGTGTGGAAGCGTAATTCTAGACAGATTGCCAATGTACCGAATCCTGTTGCCGGCGATTCTCCCATCTTGCAACTCCTTTTCCGTTTGCTTGCCACAAAGGCTCAATATAGTGAACTATTCTCCGATTTTTTTTACTCTTTCGCTCATTCTCCAGCTCTTTCGCCTTTTCAAACTCCAATTTTCATGCGCCAAAAACTGATCCAGACGGATTGCCTGAGTGAAATAAGAATGGGATGAACGTACGAGTTCTTGGGAATGAAAGTAAGCAGCAGCGGTGACAGCGACGCATCCTCGACCACGGCCACCGATGCATTTCCATTTTCCATGGTAATGTCCGTCAGAAGGACTAGTGATGAGTATTGGTTTCTCACCGAACACGAGAGAGGAGGGCTGGGGTCTCGTGTTCAGGGTCCCTGGCTTCACCCTCAGTTCCTTGGGGGATTCATGGGAGAGAACGTGGTGAAGCAAGCGGGGGAAGCCCACATCACGGCAACCCCTTAGGACCACGACCCGTGCCTCTAAAGAACGAAGTAAAAAAAAATGCAGGAAGACTTAGTAGGCTGCCAACATGTATCCGCTTTTGGCATCTCAGCCAAAAGCCCAGCAAAAGCTAGAAGGAAATTTAAAATTGGGAATACTCATGCCTGCTACTCCCTCTGTCTCAAAATAAAACCGGTGTATTGACTTTATTTTTGTCTCAAAAAGGAACCCGTGTTAGCCTCTGTGTTCGATGACATCTTCAGGGCATTTGACATTCTCCGGTAGCTGTCCTCTGCGTTGCAGACTTGCCTTACCTAAATGTGGAATTTTGTAGTGTATGCCGCCATCAATAGACATCACTTGAATCATGCATGTCTGCCATGTCAAGAAGATGTTGTTCATTTTGTCTGGCTCCATCATCCAGAATGCCTGCTCGGTAGCTGCAATTAGACACTCAAATTCTGTTGAGTGAGCTGATGTTGGAGTGATGGTATCACTCGGAACAGCCCCAGATCCAGAACACTCATATCAGGACTGTTTGGTGGCTGGCATGTCATGATGACGTTGAATCCGTCCTTGATAAGCGCTGCAGCCAAGTCGGTTTCTGTGCTAGTAGGATGCGGTTCAGCGTTATCTTGCTGGATGAGAATGGTGTCAGTTGTCTTGCCGGGCCACGAACGAGGCCGCTTCTCGCGGATCGCCGGCAGGACATTGTCAAGCGGCATCTTCTTAACCTCTTCCTTGGTTATTCTCTCGATGCATTTCATCTCCATTGTACCACGCGGCCGGTTCTTGCTGTTGCGTTTCGCCGGCTCCTAACCCTAAAAATTTCCAAGCTGGGTTCAGAATAGTTCAAGCTTAATATCTGACGCCTTCCTAGTGCAATTCCTTGGTACCATTTCTTAATCCCAAACTTTTACTAAAACACCGGTTTTATTTTGAGACAGAGGGAGTAGTACATAACATGCAAATCCGTGACCTCCCATTTTGATTCCGCAGGGAACTTCACTTGTAAGAGAAGGAACTAAACCGAAAATCTAGGAATATAGATCATTCAAAATTTGAGGGCGATCACTATCATTTTTTGGCTTGCGACCAAGGTGATAAAGTATAATCCAATTTGTGTGCGTGAACTTTCGAGCCAATTTGTATCCGAGTATTTGGACACCCATTTGACTGTAAATGAATGACTCAAGCTGCATGAAACCTCAAATACGCAAAGATGGGCACGAATCGTGTACGTATAGGATTCCACGTCAAATCAACACAAAAAAAGAAATTTGACCTGACCCCTACAATTTCCATGAAATGTGCTGGGCTCGTAGGAGCACTAAAAAAAACATTCCATGCCCATTTGCAGCTCCCTACCTCAAGTATTTCCAGAGATATAGCATATTGAAAGTAGCAAAAAGTGAACAATTTTAGGTCAAGTCGTCATCACTTACGTGTGTATAACTTTTGTTCTTATCAACGTAGAAAGCTGATATTGGTGTCATTTTAAAGGTATCTTCATATCTTCATATCTTCTTAAATGCTATGTAGCTCAAGGACAATCTTTGAACGGAAAGGTCAAAGGGTCTGGCATTTGACCTTTCCAGAAGAAAAATATATTTATTTCCTTATAAAAAATTATCATAACATTCTCAATTTCTTCTATATAAGTACTCAAATTTTCAACTTGAGACTCCCATGAAATCAGGAGAGATGAACAATAATGTGCCAACAAGTGACCAAAAATCCGAAGAGAATGTATTGAATGCTACTCGTAGAAATATCAATATACATTCATTTGAAACAAAATTTAATCAGAATAAAGTTGTTTGAAGTATCAGGAATGTTCTAGAAAGTTATTAAAGTTTCGAAGTTTGCATAAAAATAGTAGGTAAAGCTAGTACTAGAAAGCTTTAGAGGTATCCGAAAGATCCAGGATCTCACAAGAAGTTCCTAGAATTTGTGTTATTCGTCCTCATTGTCCATGATTGGGAAACGAGAGAATTGGATGAACCGCAGTGGACGATTTCTTGTTTTTAACCCATTCGGCAAAGCGAAACATTCATCCAAGAAGAATCTGAAGCCATTCTTGCCATGGATGTGTAAGAAACCCCCTTCTATTCGACTTGGAGCCAAGATATGTGATGATTGCAGTAAGAAAATTGCCTGAATATCGGTGTTACCAGGAACTGAGTCGAGTACATCATCATCCATGTCAAGTCAACGAGAGTCTAGTCCAAGGAACCATACTATCGTGGTTGATGAGGCCTCCTGTGACCAAAATAGTACGCAAGAATTAATCAATAAAAGTTTTCATTCAGTTCGAGATTCTCCTATTGTCAAGAGGAAGCTCACACGAGACAAATTCCAGAGAAGTCGAAGACTGAGGATGTTCTGAAGAGGAAGTTACTTAATGTGGAATCAGATGGCAGAATGATGAGCAAAAGCTAAAAGCAAATAAGAATCATTAGGCGATTGAAAGAAAAATTTAAAGCGTCCACTGAGAGTAGTGAGAAGGTACAAGTCCTGACAGTACTCCGACCAAGTTGGATCATTTAGAGAATCTCACACGAGTTCGGCGCATCTGGACTTCTTGAAGAATACATGTTGTTCTCTTTCACAAAAAAATCGCCTACTTCTCTGATGGATCTACTTCGCACTACAAAAACCGGAAAATTTTCCTCAACCAGTGCCATCATGAAACAGACATTGGTTTTCCAGCTGAGTGGCACTTCGCCACCTGCCACGGAAAAGGAGTTGGAAGGATAGTTAAAGATGTTGGCTGCAAGAGCCAATCTCCAACGACCGTACAACCAATAGATGACGCCTCACCAACTGTACCAATGGGCACTTGAGAATATCCCAATCATTTTCTTTAAGTATTGCAGCTTGGAAGACTAAAGGAAATGGCAATTTTCATAGAATAAAGACTTTTGCAATCATGCACGACTCCTAGAACACATAAACTTTCTTCACATTCTTTCCTTCCATTGACGAGGGGAAAATTTGCTACCATAGCGTATTCCTTCTCATGTTTTTCAAAAGAAGAGAAAGTCACCTGTCCTGCGAGATGATCTTGCAACTGGAACTCTTCTTTCATGAAAAATGGGGTGTTCTTCAACTAGGTCCAGTTTTAGTTCAACTTACTCTTTTAAAAAAGGAGTTTTGTCATTTAATTATCACTCGGTATTTTTGCTTTCAGACAATTATATGGGGATTTTCATGTACCTGCTATCACTGTATTGCTTATAACTACTGATCCTATGGGAGTTCCAATTTAAAATTTTGAGCACTATTCCAGAACCAATTGAGAATGTTATGTTACTTTTTCAAAGGAAATAAAAATTCATTACTTTCTGGAATTAAAGGTTAGATGTTAGAGCCTCTGACCTTATACCTTTATTTGAAAGGGCATAAAGAGACCTTTTACATGACACTAATATCAGTTTTATATGTTAATAGAGCAAAAGATACGAGCACTTAAGTGATGACTACTTGACCCAAAATCTATAAATTTTTGCTCATTTCAAATTGTTACATCTCTGGAAATACTTGAAGTAGAGAGCTGCAATTTGGCATGGAATGGTGTTTCAAGAGCCCCTACAAGCTCAGCAAATATCATGGAATTCGGAGGGGGTCAGGTAAACGGCTGTGTTGAGTGACCCAATAGCATTAATAAAACCTTTGTTTTTCCCCCCTCGCGTCAACTTCACGACATTCGTATTCGTTTGTAACACTGTTCAACCTGCATTGGTATCATTTAGAACCTGGAGATCTGAATCGTGCTCTTATTAAGCTGCGGAATGAGTCATCACAGCGCAGTCCAGTTTGCATTATTTTGCACATAAATGTGCTGCATAGCGTAGCATAGTAGCTGCATAGCGTAGGTTATGGGCGAGGTTCAAAATAACGAATTCTGTCGGCTCTCGCCATGGTGGATGTTTGCAGCGGTCCACGTGCACTCTAATATATAAAGGTTTGGAACTAAAACCGTTCTTGGTTCTACAGTGAAACTTTTACAGAACCAAGCAAACACGTAATGAAAATTTTTTTTTTCTTCTTGTAATTACCGGGATCTCAGGGCTTTGACAAGGTAGGCAATCAACGCTATTATCCGGGACATTTCAAAAATCACTACGACAAGTGACTATTAAGTATAGATAATGGGAAAAAGGAAAAGTAACACAAGACATTGATTCGTATCGAACCGCATCCTTAACACTTTAGTTCAATAGCTACTGAGTGGTTCTTTTGGATCGTCATATCATATGGTTTTTGACGAGAGCTAAGAACCATTTTCTGTGGTTGCTCGAATACCGGAACAGCTTTGAATGTGTACACCCTTTTAAAGGTTTTAATCCGCACCCGTCCTTTTTCCTGTGTATTCCCGCGTAAGACGCGTCAGACGTCATCCTATCCTGAACGCTACCTATCTTTAGGAAACGCTTCAAGCGGCTGCAAATGTCCGTTATTCGACACAGACAGCAAAAAGAAGGCTGCACGCAGGGAACTTGAGGTCTAGACGACTTCCCCAACATCCATCATTGTCCCTGCAGACCAACTGTCGCCTATGCAATGCGTGAGCAGTGGTGATCTTACCTGTCCCTGGGGATGATTGGAAACCCATAAAAAATTCCTTCACGTCAAAGGTGGTTGTTGCATATCGGATATACGGCTGGAAGGCGATGGTGAGAGAAGCGAGGGAGTTGGGAAATCGTGAGGAGAGAGACCCAAGAATGGATTCCCACTCTTCCCTCAAACCTTCTGTGTCTCCAGGCTCTCCAATCGGATAGACAGGAGCATTGTCGAAGGCGATATGGAGTCTTCGACCTTCCTCCTCCTCATTCTCCAACATCTTCACCAGAAGTTTCTCAATAACTCGAGGAGAAAGAGATGAATGACGCCAGAGTTCATATTTCTCTAACAGGTCGTGAATATCCAAGACCCCAACAACGTTTTCTAGCCCTGTCCGTTTAATCCTCTCTTTCATTGCCACCAGAGAGAGGCTTTTCAAATTTTCATTCCTGTTCCATATGCTGCAGTCGACGAACATAATCCGAGCTTCGAATGCCATATCCTTGACCTTCAGAATTTTCTCGTTTTCATGTACGTACTTCCTTTTCAATCTGTTCACAAGAAATGTAGTCTTCCCAGAAAGACGCGGTCCGAAGAGAAGCTCAATTTTTTTCTCCTCCATTTCGTGATCTGGTGAAGGGAAAGAGTCTTGTTCTAAGAAAGTGTTCCATGAAATTTGCGCATGAAGAGACTTGTCGGGAGGATCCTCAGAAACATCCAAAGATGTAAGACCGGGTGTTCTGAGCGAGCAGGAAGTAATAAGTCCAAGCTGCGCAATTTCTTCCCAGTGACTGGAAGGCAGTGGATTAGTGGTGATGACATGGAGAGATCGTTGGGCCATAGCTACCACAAGAGACCAAGAGGTATAGTAGCATTGATTATCATCGAACAGGATGAGATCCTTGAATGACATCCCAGTCACCTGTTCTTCATAGAATACGAGGAATCCGGGTTCGGAATGCCCTCTGAGTCTCCCTTCTGAATCGATAAAGACGACCT